>JAQFJB010000017.1:4163091-4174306 GCA_029874875.1 Naso minor
GCTTTAAACAGGGCTGGAACCTTTAAAAGACCAAACAATTCATCAAAAATGACAACGACATTCTGAGCTCATCCTACAGGAAGCTACAACTTCAAATCAACCAGCCAATCACTGTCCGGTCTGCATTTGTGAGAAGTAATATGATAATAATCAAATACTGCAGTAACTGAATTTCTTAGATTTCATGTCTGTTAATGCCTGTATTTGTGTGTTATAGTGACTGTGTGGCTGGTTTTCAAGCTCCTCAGAGGAACGTTCATCTTGCGTGAGTTGTAGCGGTGCCTGTGGACAAAAGTGGTACTGCTTCCTGTGAATGAAACACGCCACTTTTTTATGATTTTATTCAGCCTGTTGTAGAAAACTCACACAGGACATTTTCTAGCATGAACCGCGGCCGGTTTAATCATCGTCTCTGCTCTGCATCAGTTGTGGAAGTCCCAGAAACATTGGAAAACTTAACGACGGCGTGTCTGTGCTCATAACATAACCCTGTGGTGTATAAGGTCGTGTTGTCCAAGCTCCACCATGTTCATACAGAGCAACAGTTCTTTTGACCACTATGTCTGATTCAAAGTCCGCTCGGTAAATTCTGACAACGTTAGTGCTGTCGGGACGTCATTGGAGCAGGCGGCGAAACTGTCTGAGCTGTGTGCGCCTCTGCCCCTCCCGAAAATTAATTTGATCAAGCAATGATAATTGCGCAATCACATGACGCCATTTGTTTTTTGCTTTTGATGTGTACACAGCTTGAAAGGAAGGCTTGACACAACCCCCTGTCATTGTTATCAACCATCCAGAAGTGTCGTGTTTGATGTCGTTTTCGAGCGCGGCCGCCCTCAGACCCCGAGCGTCGATGCGGCTGAGTGTGAGTGGCCTCGACGGCAGCCGGCACAGTACACAGCTTCATTTACTTCATGAGTAAATACTGTGTTTGTGTTTTATTACCTCGCGAGTGCAGCTGATGGAAGTTGCCGGCGGTAGTTGTCATTTCAAGCCGTGAAATCAGCAGTCGGCGGATAAGCTGAGGAGCCTGTGTTCACAGCACGCCGTGTTCATCGCCTGTGAATGTGATTACAGCTGCTGATCGATCGACAATGACACAATGCTGCTGGATGTCACCTGAGGAGAGAGTGCGAGAGAAAAACAGAAAGGAACGGGAGTGTGTATGTGTGTCCATATGTTGGTGTGTGCTGGTCCATATGCTGCATGTGCATCCTTGCCTGTGCGTGTGTGTGTGTGTGTGTGTGTGAGACCCAGATCCAGTGTGGTAATGTGAGATCAGACGTAGCCTGTTAGCCGGAGCCTTACATCTGCTGTCAGCCACTCGCTCTAACTCTGTTAAGGACGTTATTGATTGCTCATTATTACCCCGTTCGCTGAAAGATGAGCGTCCCCTATGACCACATTAAATCTCTCCTCTGTCCAACTCTCCTGAGATGCCTTCTGCTCATCGGTGCCCATCAAATTTCTCCTCTGAGATCTGATATCAAGCAGCCTGACGTGTTTTATTGCCTGTGTTCGCTCCGCGTCTTGTTTGATTTACTCCAAATAACTGTCTCCTCTCTTTCTTGTTTTGCTTGTTTTGAGCTAATTGAAGTCTTTAGTGTGTGTAATGGAAATCAGCAAACACGGCTGAGCTACATTTAAAATTATGATTTGTTTTCTTTTTATTAGACGCCTCAGGTTTTCATGTTAACTTTGTGATCCGTGTTTATTGACTTGATAGCAAACAAGAGGAGCTGACAGGAGAGTCGTAATATGTACTTTAGTTTTCAGTGGGGCTATTTTAGCTCAGTTACAGTTGATTTCTTTTTGTGAAGGAGGCTTCAAACTATCACATCAAACTGAAAAACCTGCAAATTTGCCTTTAAATTTGCTTACAAATGCCTCCCCTTCAAAGCTGCGTGCCCTCTCGCGTCCCTCATGTTGTCATTTTCGCTGACGATAAGCAGTTGTTGAAGGTGTCATGCGTCCGCCAGCCCCTGTAAAGTTTGGGACCGTTGAAATCCAGCCCTCAGCGAGAGGCCATCTCATCGGCCCCCGCCGTCCCCATGAATAATGCAGAGCTATCGACTGTGTCAGTTGAGCGCGAGGAGCGGCGGCGGCAGGCAGCTTGATATTCAGCTGCTGAAGCTGACTGGATGCCCTCACTTTGAGACAAACTGCTGGCAGACCGCTCTGCCTCCAACAGACAGGACCTGAATGTGCTCATGTGAGATGAACGCCGGCGTGCTGGTGTGCACGACGTCTGTGTCCCAAAGAAGCCTGTAGTTTCTGATCGAGTGGGTGGAGGCAGATGTGTGTGGAGGAGGAGCACAATGTGTGTGTGTGTGTGTGTGTGTGAATCTCTATACATTCACTTAGAGATATTTGCAGTTTATACACACCAGACTCTCAGCTGTGCAGTCTGTGTACATACATACATACTCTGTGTGTGTGTGTGTGTGTGTGTGTGCGTCCTCCAGCCGTCAGCCTGCACAGTGAGAATCTCCTGCCCCCTCGACACGACCAGTTCAGTCTCAATGCCACCGATCGATGGGCGTATTGATCTGCTGTTTGACTGTTTAGACAACCTGTGTGAATTCCAGCATAATGCGAGCCACAGTGGATTTAAAGACGCCGGCGCAGGCTTCGCCGCCTCGTGTCCACAAACCTGCACGCTCCTGATTCCTCCAAACAGCTCCAGATACACAGGACGTGAGGTTGAGACGGAGAACAAGCAGCTGTTGTGGCATCCTGATGACTCAGTGTGAGCTGACTATCGCTTGAGCTTGAATCCAACTGCATGACCTTAAGTGACATGTCCTCTCGCTCCCCTCTCACCTGTCCTGTCATTCGCCTCTACAACCTGTATTCTCCCTGTCACACAAAGCCAAAGGTGTGACATCGAGATAAAAGACTCCAAACTCATTGTTGGCACAAATATTAAGCATTTAAATAACTTTTTAATGCATAAAAACATGATCTCTAACCTCCTCTTCCTCATCATTTTTTCCTCCTTTGGACATTGAAACTATAAAGGCAAAATGATAAAAAACGGTCTCATATTTTTCTGTTTATTTGGACGCAGCGAGAGAAGGCGTGAGTTGGCACGTGTAGCCAGAATCTATATGAAGTGTGCAGGATTTGACACTTCAAACATGCACGGTGAAGGATCCTGTGAGTTCACAGGCTGGGGGTAGAGGTTATCCCAGCCAGGGCCTCTTCAGTAATCCACACACACCCCACAGGCGCACACACACACACGCACACACAAGGCCTCGCACGTGTGCCACTCACGGCGGGTGTTAATCTCCACCAACTGCTGTTGAACTCTAATCTCGCTTGCTTGCCAAATGTTTGATACACTGCAAAAACTCAAATTAAAGTTCTTTAAAATGATGGATTCTTTGTTTTTAATGAATCTTGTTGATAAAATGACACTTTACAACATTGTAGTCATAAAAACAGGCAGATTTGTCTCTGTTTAAGGCTGACTTTTAAAATAAATGATTATTTTTCTGAGCTAATCGGCACCAAACTTCTCCCTTACTTAACTGTAAAAAATAGATTTTGAGGATATTGTTTCGAATCAGGAAAGTTTTTGCAGTGCGTTAGTGTTTGGCACCGAGCTGACCTGCTGTTTGTTAGACGCAGCAAACTGTGGAGCTGTGGTCCAGTGTGCTGTCTGACTGAGTGCATCCCTCCCCTTCCAAACCACCCACACACACACACACACACACACACACACGCACGCACACACATACGCACACCGAGACGTACACAGCCCAGTGCAGACAGACATAATGCATCCACAGATGGTGACACTCCGGCAGTCACTCCTGGGCTGTCTGTCTGTGTGCCAGCAACGATAACAGACACACACACACACACATATGCGCACACGCACACACAGCCTGGCGGCAACAAACATGGTGATGCATCATTGAGCATGGGCTGGTTTCTCTCTAACTGCTGAGGGGAAATCAGTGTGGTGTTAAGTAACCATTCATGTGGAGCCGAGACCACACACAAACAAACATCGCTCCTACACTTCTAAAAATACTCTCAGCTCCGTCGCACAATGAAACCATTTGAGTGAATAACAGGGAAGTCGTCTCTCAGACACGACTTGCATGTGGATGTTATTGACGAGCTTTTTTTCCACAGGTGGGAGCGCTGATGTGTCGATCCCCTCCAGTATCGCTGTTTAATTCCCCTGACAAATCTCTCTTGTGCGCTTTCAGACTCTCACTTGGTTTGTGATACATTCATTTGTTGATGCATTGTTAATGTTTCCACTCTGGACCAGAGTGTGCGTGTAGGTAATCGCCCACTCTGGGGCTGCGGCGCCGCTGTTTGTGATGTGGATCTTCCTGAGGATTGTATTTGAATAATGAGGGAGGCTGGAGCGTTCTCTTGTGCAGAGTGTCTCGGCGCTGCTGCAGCAAATGACCTCTGAATAGTTGTTTTGGATTAGCCATCAAAGTCTTCTCTCCAAGTGGCCAATAGATAGGTACTTCCAGAAATGAGTCACTTGAAAATGATCATCGCCGCCGTTGCCGTATAAGATAATGGATAACCATTACACTCCATTTTCCCCAGCTCCTCACCCACACAACGCCTGCTCTTGAAATATGATGCATCCACTGTGCTTAGTGAGCACTTAATGTCCAAAAGCACCGTGTTTGTTGAGATTTACAACTGCGCCGGCAGGAGGGGGGCAGAAGAAAGAGTGCGTCGTCGGCGTATAATGTTGTTCACTCAATAATTATCTCATTTTATTTACGAAGACAGACAGCTTTAGACGAGGTTAGAGGCTTCCTCTCTATTATCTCCACCTGCCACCCCTCCTCCCCTCGCAGCCCGGCCCCAAATGACGTCCTTCATGTCGAGGACTTTCCAAAGTTTCCATCAAGGAGGAGGAGGAGGAGGAGGAGGAGGTGGAGGGGAGGGGGGTGTTGTCCTCATCGCTGCCTGTGTGGAGGGAGTGCAGGGGAGGAAAACACAAAGTTACACCACGGCTCTCTTTGCATGGGTAGCAGGATCGATGTCATTTCTAAGAGGATTAGGCCTCCTCTCAGAAATCTATTTTAATTACTGCACACACAGGTAAACAAAGTGCTGCTGGTTCACAGGTATGGATCCGGGCGTCACACGAGTATTGATAGCATGTGGCCCCATGTTAACCTCAGGGCCACGCTGACAGAGCCCGGCGACGGCCGCTCAGGCGCAGGCACATCAGCAGCTGCCTGTTTGTGAGGAATGCAGATGTGCAACTGTTCCTGCCGTCACCTGAGCAACACCGCAGCTACAGACAGGAAGTTACCTGCCTCCTTTAGTCTGTCAAGATTTCATTGTGTATCTGCAAATTCAGCTTGTGATGCCACTTCATGATTACCGTTAACTTTTCAAAAGACCTTGAGACTTCTCTAATTTAGGGTTTCAGAAATAATGAATAGCTCAGTGCTTTGTAGATCTGCAACATGAATTCATACCAAACATACTCAATTAATAATAGCTTAAAAACTGTAATGAAGACGGTTTAGTGGAGATTTTTAAGCTGTTGCTGGATTTATTTGATTATTTGCCTATGATTGTTAATAGATCAGTAATAAAGGATTTATTAACATCATAAAGGCAGATGTAGTAGCTCAAACCTTTGAAGAGAAAACTTAATTAACGGTTGAAGAGTTTCTAATGTTTTTATGAGGTAATAAATGGTTTATTAATGTTTATCAATCAGTACATAACTCCTAAATTATTGATGAACTAATGCTGTTGTGTAATTTGATTTTAGATGTTTACAGATCATTCTAAGGGTTCATAACTTAATAATTAATAAGACTTGATACTATTAATAAGAATAATGGAAATTTATAAGAATTATTAACAAAATAAGGCTGTCTTATGACCATTTTAATGTAAACTTAATTCCAGGTTTACAAAGTTGTTAATAACTTGTTACTAATGTCAGTTGTTAATGCTTTATAAGTCACAAATAAAATTTTAATTAAAGACATTTTAAAAAGCTTACGATCGCATACTGAGGTTTGGCTAAATAGTCAGAAAATAGTTTATTATGACTACATGGATCATTAATAGACAATTACCAAGAAAATGTTTGTGTTGTTCTGCTGTAAAAAGAATATTTGGCTGCTGAACTTCAACACTAAATAAAATATGAATTCATCCACATCTGTGAAATCTACTGATTTCACTTCACTGACCATGAGACAGACGTGTCCTTCACTCACGTTCGTCTCTCTCCTCACTGATGGTGTGTGTGTGTGTGTGTGTGTGTGTGTGTCTGCACAGCGGTGCTGAGAGTCCTTACAGATGTTTTGTTCAGCAGATAAGAATAATCTGTTTGCCTCAGCGGGCCTGATGTTTCTGTGCGTGTTCGCGCGTCCTGCATGTGTCTGCCTTTCTTCTTTCCTGTACGACCACTTGTGTGTGTGTGTGTGAGTGTGTGTGTGGCTGTCTTTGAGGAAGGAACCCCGCGTCGAGCCGGGTGATTAGGCACGCTGCGCTAGTCACAGGAAATGGAGTAGCTGACGGACAGGCCGAGTGCATTATAGATGAATGCCATGCGTTAGCGGCTGCGAGCCCCCGCCGAATATCTCTCAATTTCCTCTCTGAATGACAAAAGAAGCCACGCACAATTTCCTTGATCCGGAGCATTTGTTTAACTGTGCCCTACCCATTTAACCCACCCATTCAATAGTCTGTCTAGTAAAAGGAAATTTAGACAGTGTCAATTTATACAGCTCTAAGGCAGATCTGATAGCGGCAGGCTGAGGCGATGATGATATGCCTCTGGAATTTAGGAAGAGATTCATGCCGGTTAAGTCTGATTTCTCCAGCGAGCTAAATTTAGAGCCATCATTAAATATACCCTAATATTTTTAAAGCTCCCACGTTTTTCACACCATGATGAAGCCTGCCTCTCAAAGCTCAAAGCTGCTCCACAAAGACACACTGATTTCAAAGTTTGATGGTCGAAAGCTGCGAGAAACTTATTATGAGGTCACAGATCGCAGATTACAATGAATATTTGATTTTTTTAAAGATGCTGTCATTTGTCAGATATCCTTATATCACAGCTCCGAGCTGTCATCCTTCCAGCCATCTCTCTCCCCCCTCTCTGTCTTTGAGTTAGTGACAGCTCATCTCTGCCGGTCACTGCTCGCCGCCTCGACTTTGAACTCGCTCTGTTTACTCCCTCATCTGTTGTTGTTGTTGTTGTTATTGTCGTTGCTCTGCGACAGACTAGTCGTCATAATGGTAAGCTGCGGTGGAGCTTGAATCGCTGCCTTCAAAGCTGTGGATGCNNNNAAAGCTGTGGATGCGGTGCGTGTTGGTTATTTTCAGAGCAGGAGAGTGGCTCGGTGAACAGTTTTGTTGTCTGTCACCGGGGACGGCAGAGAAATCTAGTTGATCTGTTAACACACGTTTGTCTTTTTTGTGTTCATTTTGTGTGGTTTTGACTCAAAGGAAGGTTGCTGATTATTCAACCTGTCTCATTTTTGTCTCTCAGAGGAGAGGGCGCGCTGCAGATGATGCTCCGACGCACGGAGGAGTTCTGACTGGTGTGTGTGTGACACCAGCTCATGACTAATTTCATAATTAATCGGCTTTTGGAGGACCTAATCACATTATTTGACTCTGGTCTGTAGGTTGTGTGCCAATACAGCGTAGCCTGTGGCTTAGTCACAGTGTGCTGGACTCATTAACAAGGTGGTCCAGAGGTTGTCAAACACACACAAGGCCTGCGCGCATGAGAAAACACACAGAACAATAGTTTCATACGCCGAACATGCAGGTTTTTGTGCTTGCACATATGCAGCGATTTGGAGGTTAAAAGATGCCCTGTGGTGTATTTGATCAGGATCGAATGAGTGGCTGCTTAGATTTCCCCAGTGGTGTGTGAAAGCAGGTCTCTCCTGATGAAGCTGTCGCCTGTCATGCGGCTCCTTCTCCTCCCACACTCCATCGCAGGCAGATCTTCATCAGAATATGACGTGCCAGTTTGTTTTTCGAGATCTTCGGTGTCTGTTTATGTTCCCAAGACAAAGAGGGGCTCGCACATTTGTACGTCTTGTCTCAAACTGTGCATGTGTGTGTTCAGGCATCTCCCCGCACACACACACACACACACACACAGACACTCACACTCACACACACACAGCTTAATTATGACGTTACCAAAATGGGCAGTTTGCTCTGACACCCCGCTTGCAGAATCACACAGCGGACAGACTTAAAAGAGCTCATTAGCTCTCTCTAAAGAGCTGTTTACTGCACACACACACATGCACAGTAATAGGCAGCTCTGTTGATGCAGATGGACGCCGAGTGTAATGAGAATGATTAGGCTGCTCGATGTGGAGGCTGCAGGAGGGAAAAAAAGCGCTGGCAGACTTGATGCTTCAGAAGGTGGAGAAGATTTCTGTTGGATGTTGTTTCAGCTGAGTGCACGATCTCTCTCTCCCTCCCTCTTCCTCTCTGCAACACACACACACACACACACACACACACACACACACACACACACACTCTTGCTTTTTTAAATCACACGTTGCTGCATGTGTCCATCCAAATGCTGCAAATCTCCCTCAGGCCTTAAAAAGCCTTGAAAGATTGTGAAGGAACTCAAATAACGGGACAAAGCTGGCAGCTCGTTTGAGGTGTTAAAGTAAGAAATATAAACCAACGAACGGAAAGAATTCTCTTCTCTTAGAATCAGTTGGACACACTTTTCATGTCATTGTGGTCTATAGATGAAACACTTGGTGATTTCAGCCGGCGCAGGTTTTATATTTGTCAAGTGGAAGGAGCCTCGGATGTTTTTGACATGAATGACTGATGCTGACAGCAGGTGATTGTCGTCTTTTGTTAAAATACTCCGATGAATGTCTGTGAGTTGATTTGAGTCTTTTTCATTTCAACAATAAGTGCAACCTGTGTTTGTTTGTCGGCTACCTTAAACATTTTTCTTATTGATTTCATCCATTCTGCACCATCGCACTGAAGCCACATTTTGTGTCTAAATTAGCATGCGGGTTTTTTCGACGCAGGTTTCCAGCATTGTTACATCAATTTGCCTCTTTTTCTTCTTCTGGTGAGTCACGTCGACTTCTTGACCACAGCGGACAAACAAGAAACAACAGAAAGCTGCATGAGGCCAAAGAAACTCAAACTTTTCCAACATCTTCAACATAAGACGCGGATGGACTGTGTGGTTTTACATCACGGCGGTAAATTGTGGTCTTATTTCCTCTTCCCCTTGAATCAGGAGAAGCTCTCTCACCTCGCTGTCTTGCTTGTGGTGCATTTTTCATGATGCAGTACAAACTCACCATTGCAGATTCTTAACAGGCTGTAAAATTCATGAAATAATGTTTAAGTGCAATGTACATTGTTACATTGCACTCAGAAAGGGACAAAAACTAGCATGTCCAGCTCTGCAGTGTCACTTGACCTGAGAATGGAAGCTGATTCTCCGGCTCCTCTTTTCAGAGAAAAATCAGATGTTAGCAGGTGTTGGAAGGTTTTTAAAGGTTGTTTTTTTTTGTGAAGGCGCTGTGAGTGACTTTGCTTTCCTCATTGCCCTTGGTTTACATCACATTGAATTAGAGGATACACACTGAATGATTCCAGAGCGAGTCCTTCTCCGTGTCTTTCATATGTTTTAGAGAAGGAGCAGCGAGTTCAAAGCGCTCAGTTCAAAGCGTCTGTCCTCATTTGAATAACGTAGAGTAATCGCTATTACCTTATTTAAATAGTGCAAGTTATCATTTGGCCTTCATTTGCATTGCTGGGGTAATCACTGCGTCTCTGCATTAACCTCATTATAGAAGAGATGAAAGCCCTGATGGAGCCTGACACACTCTTTTATATATGTTATCTTTATTAATGATGGAATTAGAAAGATTCATGTTTCTTTAAATGGAGGACATATCAGAGTTTGATGGAGTGTCAAATTGTATGTGGAAGGAAGAAAGCGTGGGCTTTTATTTTGTGTTTTTCCTTTAGCTTCCTCTCTCATCCCCCCTCTGTCCATTCTCCATCACCCCTTCTTCTTTTTATTCTGTCTCCGTCCTTCTCTCTGTATGCGTCTCTGCTCTGAAATGTTGCACCGCAGCACTGGCACTTAGAGATGAAGTCTGGACAGGCCGATTCATCATGACACTGCAAAGGTGCATCCATCTAAACACGCTATAATATCATCATCACTTGTCTGAAATGCAGTGAAGCTTTTTTTTCTCCAGATATGTTTTATTTAATAAACTCTCGTCTTAAAATCATTTCCTGATTGCACATCTTTGAGGACTGGCAGATAAAATTACTTTACTGCATTATCATTTGCAGATTTAAGGCATATTAGGTGGAATTCTAGACTCCCTTAATGTTTAATAACCATAAAAATAATGTGTTTGTCAGACTTACCCAGCAAATTGAGGCTTTTTAGACTCTTTATTTGACCCTCAAACATTACTGGGATTTAAAATATGGATCCTAAAAAAGGTAAATGTTAAGAAAATAAACAGAATTTGAAATAATTTAAGTTCATAGTGGAGAATTTGTCCATATTTGCATACTAGTATATTAAAAGGTATGCTACTAATATTTGTTGTTAAAGTTGGATACACATTTAAGTGTGATGTCGAAACAACAACAACACAATTGTAGCATTTGTTGCTATGTGTTAAGCTAGGCTAGTTACATTTTGCCAGGACTAGCTTAGCTTAGCCTTTTAGCTAGCTCATGTGTAAGTCCCTAACTAATTTACTAAAATATCTGTTTATCAAAAGGCCTGTTTATGTTTCAGTTACATATCACAGCTTGCTATAACCTGATACAGCCAAGCTACCTTATGCTGACTGTCTAGTACAAAGTGCAGTGGCAGATTTTAAAATCTTAACTGATTAAAGCTTCTGCAGTTTTAACTTTGGTCTGCGTTAATGCAAATTTAAGATCTTCATGATGTATTGGCCAGAGTTTGATAACACAATGTTCTTATATTGTAAATCAGATCCATTCCAGTATCTGCACTTTATTTGTGTAGTGAAACTTCATCTCATCTCGTCATTTCACTCCATCAGTCTCTCAGGTCTGCACTATGAAAATGGGACTTTATTATCATGTTAGTTATGGGTCAGGGTCGAGTATTTGAGTACACAGTTGTCATTCCTGGCTCAGATTGGATTACCATATTGAAGATTACGAAATG
>JAQFJB010000017.1:4197121-4208952 GCA_029874875.1 Naso minor
TGATCCGGCAAAAATAGAACTGCTGTGTATTTCTGCCGGATGCCGGAGCTGTGACGGACCAGAGATGGACCAGAGACGTACGTGGTGGAGATGTTCTGATCGATTTGAACGGGTTCTAATCGCTGCGGCACACGCACCAGAGTCGGAACGGAGCTGTGACGGATGCTGTGACAGATGCTGTGACGGATGCTGTGACGGATGCTGTGGAAATTGGGGGTTAGATGATCATCCTGACATGTCGCTCCTCCTCGTCTCGAGCGTTCACTAGCTGAGGGGACATGTGCATGCGTCTACCTTTGTAGAACGACGGCACTTAACAGGAACACATGCTCTCTGAAATGACCCGTGATTGGCCGAAAAGTGTTGGGCATAGTCTCTATTCACCAAAGCCTGATAAGGAGGGTTCCAGTCATGTGATCCGAGGACTCTTGAAAAGTCAGATTACGGTTAGAAACCTTTTGACCACTATGTAACGTTGAGCAGCTAAATGATGGTAGCCTGACCTCTCGTGGAGTGGTCACTGTGTACACGAGCGTTGTCTGACTGTCTGTCTCCCCTCCAGACTTTAGACGGAGGTTTTTAATCAATGTCTGTCCCTGTTCCTCCATAAGTTTCTTACATTTCCTGCCTTTGTGTGTCACTACTTCCATACTCGATAGCAGTTCTTGTTTTTTTCCTGATTTGATTGGTTGGCACAGCCACACAAAACTGTAGCATTTTGATTTCACCTCTCAAGGCAGACATCACTTCCTGCCGCTCGTGACGTCACCTGCGACCCACCTGTACAGAGCCACAGAGAGGAGCAGAAGTCCAGAGTTCTTTCAGTCCACCTGAGTTACACAATGCTGAAGGTTATTATGAGATTTTGGCCAAAGGTAAACTGCCTTCCTCAACTTCAAGGTGCTGAAATGTGACGTGTTGACATGAATAGATTCCATGTCATAACACACATTTTAGTTTTCTGAAAATATCGGAGACATCAGAGGGAATCTTCTCATCAAACTCTCATAACAAAGCGGTGCAGTTTGTGTCTCAGACTGTCAAGATATTATTTTGAAAGGACGTGGAGAAATTCTGCATCCCAGAGCTTCTGTTCAGTTTGCATGTCGCACACAACATCTCCTTTGCTCTTTGATAGTTTCAGCACTTGAATACATGTGACGCTCCGTTGTCAAGAGACCCAGCAGCCACGTCTCTCACATCTTTACCCGCTCGGTGGGAATCATGACGGGGGAACAGAGACAGGGACGAAGGAGGAAAGGGCTCCACTGTTTGGAATGCAAGATGCAGTTTTTCTCCTTGCCTTGAGACTGTAGCGTCCTTCTTTCTTTGTTTTCATTTAATATAATCTGTTCTGATCTTTGTTATATCTCCATTATCATCTCTCCTCGTCATACGATCGTCTCTGGAAGGAGTGGAAAAGCTTTGCATCGATTCTGCGGGAACGAGGATTGATCCAGTTGAATTTGCATGGGAATCCATTCCGTTTGAGCCGAGAGATCATAATTGATCAGATGGGATAAAGCCTGCATCTGGCCTGCTTGCCTTTCAAAGGTTAAGGTGAAATTTAATTTGCTTGTTTGTTAGTTACATTTCAATCCTGTAATTAAGTTCTGCAAATGATTAAAATGTAAAACAATGGAGCAGTGAATGTGACTTTGATTGCTTGTTTTTTCATTCGATAACATGATCTGTTGGCCTGATGGCCGTGCTCACAGAATCCTAATGAAGGTGAGAGTGCTGGTGATGCCTCGTGTAGTTTCTTTTTGTTGTTGTTTTGATTTCTCCTATTTTTAATTGTTACAAAAAAATCTCAATCTCATGAGAAAAATGTTCTTTCAGAAGCAGATGTTTGGGATGTAGGATATGCATTTTCATGGGATAATGAAGAAATTCCCAGATTAATTTTTAAAGGGGATTTGCATGACTTTTTAAATCCCCAAAGAAGCTCTGTAAGTGTTTGCATGACAGTAAAACTAACTGTCGAACTAACCCCTTTAGATTTTGGGAGAGTGATAACATTAAATAGACCAGATCCTTCTGCTTTCCTGCTAAATATATCTTTACCCAGAAGTAAATATTGGACGATAAGCAGATGCCTTAACCATAAATCTTTTACTCTGTCAAATATGTAGCTGTAGCCAGCAGGTCTTTAGCTTTAATTATCATAAAGGCTGGAAGCAGCTGTGGGGAAACAGCTACCCTGGTCCTGTCCAAAGTTAAAAAATTAAATCCCTGCCAGCAACTCAAATTCCCAAACTTTTTCAGCTCAAGACCCAAAAGAGAAATGCGGTGGCTCCACAGGACCCACACTTACAAAAACACAAACTACATTCATATTTAAGTTACTGGTGAAAAACACAGCAAACACTGAAAATGAACGTAAAATGTATATTCCATTAGTAATGTAGATCACAGAAATCATCTAATTAAGTTTAATGAACTACAACTGAAACACGAGGAAATAGTATCTATGCTAAACAGGACTGTGTGGCAAAAAAAAGCTCTTTTTCTATTTTCAGTTGGAAAAATTAATCCAAATATCAAATTTCTTGACTTGAGCTAAGCTAGCTGTTTCCCTGCAGCTTAGCTAACAGCTGCTGGCTGCAGGTTTAGTGAACACATGCTCATGCTGTCCGTCTTCTAATTTACTGTAACACTCAGCAAATTCAAACGAAGCCAATCTATGGCCAAACAACAGCAACAACAACTGCTGGTGATGAATTATCAGCGGAGCAAACGTAGCTAATGTAATGTGGTTAATACTCAGCACTCTGGACTCTGTGGTGCTTTTTTCCAGGCAGGCAGGAATATTTCATCAGCTCATTATCAAACAAGAGGGTGAAAGCGAGAGGCTGGAGAGGAGTTTGTGTTATCGACTGTGAACAAACTCCACATGTGTGCGAGGAACTTCTCTGCTTTGTGGATGTGTGTGTGTGTGTTTGCGCACAAGCTCGAAGCCTTCTGGACAGGGCCGAGGGTGAAGGGGAGTGCTAACACACTCTCCTTGTCAGCGGCAAGGGTAATTACTCCTGGCTGAAATTACTCAACATTTGTTTATAAGCTCCCCTGAGCTCACTGTAAATAGATTGTCTGCTCAAGTCCAATGCCACTGAAGCCCTGCTGTCCCAAGCACACACACACACACACACACACACACACACACACACCTGGGCTTTATGTTAACGTCAATGCCATCTGTAACACGCCTCACACACTGAGCCAGAATTTTTGAAGCTTTTTCCTTTTCTTATGCGCTCTGTTGAAGACCTTGGCTAAACTACACGATGCAGCTGTTGAGTGACTTCCTTTGTCCTCTCATTGGAGCTTTTCAGTCGTCAGCTAGAGCACTTGATATTTTCACTCCTCGTATAACTTTGCATGCGGTCGAGTTGAATCTATTAATTCAGCACTGATCACTGCTTTGGCGCCCTTTTCACTCCCGATCTCTCCATCCCTCCCTCTTTTTGCACCGACAATAGCCGAGAGCTTTTTTGCATGTATATGAAGAGAGGAGGGAGGAAGATGAAAGCACTCCAAGCCAAGGTCCATCCATGTAGTTATTGTATGAGATGGTTCCTGTCAAAGATGACAGTTTGAAACACTTGACCTACAAAAATGAATTCTTGGCCAACGCTAAGTGACAGCCCAAAGTAATTCATTCTTTTGAAATGTTTAGGGAGATGGAGAGAGAAGTGACATTAGTGATAGAGCAAGACAGAGAGATGGAGAGGAAGGAAAGAAGATAAGCAAAGAGAAAGAGAGTCAAAGAAAAACATGATAGGAGAGAGGGCTGAGATTAAGAAATTAAAAAGAAATCAAAGCATCTTAAGAAGGTCCAAGGAGGATATTAGCTTAATTTGACATAACCTATTAAATAATAATAATGTGCTTACTTAAGAACCTTTTGCCTGTTGAAACCATGCAGCTGGAAACATGAAAAGTCTTTAAAGCCCCCATGAGCTAATGCTAGCTAGCTGTAGCATTTGAAAATGTATCTTGAGATTTTTAGCGTCACATTATGTTTTTATGCACCATGTTCATATGATGAACAATAGCAACTTGATTTAAAACACGCCACCAAAACAGCAATATGTCCACAGACAAGTTTACAAACAAACTCAGAGCATTAGCTCATGCTAGCTAGCAACAGCTAGGCTAATACATTTTACTAGCAGCATTTGTCATTTGTAGCCAACAAATCAACGACTATTTACAACAAAAAGCTGCTGCTGAACTTCTTTTTTTTTCCTCCATATTTTATTCAAGAAAATTCAGCAGACAGTGTACAATACAAAGGCATGTGACACGTAGCATTTTCATTTACCCCATTTTCTGTCCTAGCTCAGGACCCCATGGTCCCTCTGCCAACCCTCCCACATACCCATTCTGCAAAGGACAACTCGATTATTAAAATGAGAAGTAGGGAAAAGAAGAGAAAGGAAAAAATAAAATTAAAAAAAAAAATTATAAAACTCAAGTAGGGGAATAAATAAAAATAAATGCCTGAGTAACAGATACCTGAGCAATATATATATTACTATGAGAGCCAGGACCATTGATACACCACCTTATGTCACCCACCCCTGCACCCGTATATAAGGTGGGGGTGGTGGGTGGCAGGCGGCGGGTAGTGGGCGGGTGGCAAACAGGTACAGGACCTCAGATAATTGACAAGACAGCAGGCAGGGTCGAAGCCCAGCATTACTGAAAAAAATCCCCTACAGGGAGCTTATCTACATAGCTAATTAATGGCTTCCAATGAGAGTAAAATCTATCAGAAGACCCTCTCAAAGAAAATGTAATTTTTTCCAATTTTAAGAAGGACAAGACAGCCCCTATCCTGGATTTAAAAGATGGCAGTACGGATGACTTCCACTGCAATAGGTTTCTCCTGCGTGCAATTAGTGAGGTAAAAGCAGTTATATTCATTTGAATTTTACTCATAGTGTTAATGTCCTCTGGTCCCCCAAAGATCGCAATGTGGGAGGATGGTGAAATCCGAATCTGTAATATTTCAGAGATGGTTCTAAAGAACGTTTCCCAGAACCCAACCAGTTTGGGGCACAGCCGGAACATGTGAGCTACGTCGCATGGGGAGAGAGAGCACCCGTTACATTTATCCTCCACTGTATCTGGGTAGATTTTAGCAAGTTTGGCTTTGCTATAATGAGCCCTATGTAACACTTTAAACTGGATAAGGCTAAGTCGAGCACAAGAGGAGGACGAATTCACAGCTTCTAAAGCCTCCCCCCAGAACTGGTCAGAAAATTTAATCTGCAAATCACTTTCCCAGTTTGCTTTAATTTTCTCAATCATGGATTCGCTAGTTGGTAAGACAAGTTCATATAGATAAGGGATGTGCCCCTTAGGTAAGGCAGCAGCAGATAGTATATGGTCCAAACCACTGGGAGGCGGTATTTGGGGAAATGTTGGAGAGTGAGCCCTGGCAAAGTCCCGCAGTTGAAAATACCTGAAAAAGTCTGAGGAGTTCAGCCCAAAAGTGGCACGCAACTGATTGAAACTGGCAAAAGATCCATCCACGTACAGATTTTCCAAACATCTTAGGCCTCTTTCAGCATAAGTCATGAACTTTGGATCAGTCTTAGCCGGGAAAAAAAGGTGGTTATTGCAGATAGGAGTTGATTGTGGAAGGGTAATCCACCCAAGGTGTCGCTTTATTTGTGCCCATATCTTTAATGTAGCAGTGACAATGGGGTTAGCTGTGTATTGTGAGAGAGGGGTCGGTAGGGTGCTACATGCCAGAGCCGTGGTATAGCACTGTTAACCCAAGTGACTGTTGGTTGCATATCATGACCCAAATTCTGTGAGTATGGACTTTTAAATTTCTCTCTGGCCAATCTTGGATCATCCTTCTTATCGTGTGAGGGAGGGCTATAGGGGTCGCTTATGGATTTAAATTACTGACCATAGTTTTTTTTTTTTTTTTAGTCATGTTAACCTGACAGGCATGTTGATGTTGACGTTAATGAATTTGTGCTTATGCTTTTAACCTTTACTTTCTTTTGTGTCTTTGTTAGACAGCAGTATGAGAGAGAGACCACACACTGAGCTCCTCTCATTTCCATCTGTTTCTAGTCACGTCCTATTAATGCTTGAAACTAACTTGCTGTCTCACCCATTCTGCCTTCTTACCTTAATATTCCATGGATCGGGGTTGTATCTACTTCCTTGGTCCCGCTATATGCTCGCTGCTAATGTTGTAACATTATTATTATTATTTACTTCAATATCTAATTTGTTGTTGTGTATTATCACAAGTCACATTTTTTTTCCTACTATGATTTTGTTGTTATTTTTGTTGTTAGGCATCTCTCTGTATATTTCTGTCTGTCATGTTAGAATTGTCACATCCTGCCAGGACTTTCTGTTTTTTTGTAATGTGTTCTCCTTGTGTGTGTTGTTACCTTTACCTCCCGTGCCACTTTTTTTGATAGCCTCGCGTGTTTTACCTGTGTCCTGTATTACTCGCCTGTGTTTAGTTTGTCATTACCCTAAGAGTCTTTTCAGTCAGTGTTTCCCTCGTTTGGTTGTCAGTTTGTCTGTTGCTGCTCCCTGGTCTCCCTTGTGATTCTCTCGTTTCTCCTGCTCCTTGTGTCTCCCTGGTTTGTTATTTATTTAGTTTTTTTATACTTGTGGTTTTGTCACTTAATGGTTTTGTTGGACATTTGCCTGCTTTAGCTTTTTCAATCAGTATTTTGGATTTTTTTGGATTTTCACACTTGTTCATATTAGCTTACCATTAAAGCCCGCCTTTTGTTTTATTACCTTTTCCTGTTCTAGTCTGCATTTTGGGTCTTCCTTTTGTTTAATCTTGACAAGTATTAAGTGACTACAGGCTGATTTCAGGGCAACATACCCATGCAGTGCTAGGTTTTCTCAACAGGTTGTTGACATTTGGGAAGTATGTGCATTGACTCCTCTGCAACCTCTGTGAGGTTTTGCAACTGTTTCAGGATTCTAAATGAGTTTTATGTTCCACCTGAACACGCTTAAATATTTGTTGCAATTTATCTCCTTGTTCATCAGAACCTTACATGATGCAGCAGGGCTTGCAGCTAGGGCTTCAAATTCATAGTTAAACGCTTATCTCATTTTGCCAGTGCCTGTGTCATCAGATCTAAATCATGGCTAAGGTCAAACAGGAGTCTTTCCTCTGGAGGAAGAGAGGCTGAAGTTTAAATCAATAAATCTAAAGGATCACGGCCATAAATCTGGGGTTAACAGACTTCATCCTGAAGAATTTTATTAGTGGTGTCATGTCCCTGTACCAACCTTATTATCTTGTTTTGAAGTGAAGGATTGATAGCCTTCAGCTGGAAATGAAAAACTGTAATATAAGGTCAGACCAAAGCCATATGTTTGATTTTAGCAGTGTGTGGATTTTATCATGTCATATTACAGGATGCAGTCAGGATCAATAACTGGTTTGTCAGTCCAGTATCTCTATATATTAATTTCCACCTTATCATTTATATCCAGTGCCTGAAGTTCAGGACCAGCACAGGAAGTAGTTTGCCCATTGTACATAGCAAGCAGTTTATATATAGCAAGACAGAAAGTACCCTAAGAGTGTGTAGCACATCTGACTCTTTTTTTTAACAAGGGAGAATGTGAAATATCACACACCTGCAGCTGAAGGTGATATGTTTTATATAAGGCAATTTTAAACATTTAGTCTGAATGTTTTAGTTTAAAACATTTAATATGACTAAACACGTACTAATATTATAATTAGAATGTAAAATAACAGCTTTATTGTAATGTGGAAGACATGTTTGCATTTAGGCAGTTCCTGAAGTCAGCATGCAAAACAACCAGCCATCCTGTTCGTAACACTTCTTACCGTAGTCCCATTGGCCACAGTTTCATCCACTGGAGTCAAGATGTTGCAAGCTCAGTAAGATTTTTTAGATAAAAGAGGTCATATTATACCCATTTTCAGGTCTTCAAATTGGATTTTGGACAACTGTAGAGCAGCTAGACACAATTGACCAAACAAAAAAGTTTGTAGATTTTCCAGAAAACTGTGACTTGTGCCCTCTGTCTCTCATCTATTTCCTGCATTCTCTAAAAATGGTCTGTGTAGCTTCCTTCCTTTTCCTCCCCCTTTTCCCTCCTCCCTGTGCGCCTCTGCACTCCACTGTACTCACAACCCCTTTTGTCCAATACTGACTCAAAATAACCACAGCTAGGACACTGATAAAATGTTACTTACAGCGTGCACTTCTGACTCTTCGACGTAACAGTGGAATAGCAGTCTTTTAGCAGCAGTTTATCTGTAAATCCAGCTCATGTGAACATGTTGAGGAGGTGCAGTAAATAAATCCACCAGAAACAGGAACACTATCCACTTCTGTCTGGTGCTTCCCTCTTTAGGACAGCTAAACAAAGTAAACTGTCCTTCATTCACTTGAGAGAAAAAACATTTCGTCGGAGCATTGTTGAAAAAAGTGCTGACAGCAATTTATGTGGCAGCGAGCAGAGCACAGCAGTGTCGGCAAAAGGGGCACGCACATTGCTGTGTGCACAGAGCTGGCATGCCTAGGCATTGCTACATGTGGATGTCCAGCATGCACTGAAGTCAGTGTAACAACAGTAAAAAAAAACGAAAAAAAAAACCCCTCCTGAAACGCAGTGTGCAGAGCCAACCGAAACTAAATAGCCTGCAGAGCTCACTACCGTATGCACAAACTTCATTATGTGATGCTTTGGCATCCTTAAACACGAGAACCTGACACTGTACAACATTTATAGGTCAGAAAAGACGGAAAAGCATAGCAGCTCTCCTTTGATAAATAGACGTAATTGTTATGTTGTTACGGGAGGCTCATGATAACCTTAACTCAAAGACTAGAAAGCTCGTATCCTCTTATTTATTTCTACATGTTAATTTTTTTTGCCTTTATGTTGTCTCTTGGTGAGGGTAATCTTCCCTTATCTGGAGGGTTGCCAGATCATCGTTTTTTCCCCACAACTGACTGTCTCTGCAGTTAAAATTATTTCATATATTCTACAACCCCCTCCTCCCCCTGAGCAGTGTGTATAGAATATAATTTAGCAGTTGTTGTTTTTCATGAAGTGCATGGTCGTGGGATGTAACAATTATTCAAACAACGTAACCATCATTTGCTGGTTTGAAAACAGAGCAATGCAAGCTGTGGTTGTTGGCCATCGGACATCCAGACATCAAAACACTGTGGGATGTGCTGCAGAAGAACAACTTGGTAATGTGTGCAGTAGGAAAGAGTCCATTACTCAAGGAAACTGCTGTCCCCTCGGTCTTTCCGGATCGCAGTGATCGACCTGTGAAGGTAAGCTAACAGGCTAACTAGTTCCTCATAGTCACTCTTAAAATCGGCTTCAGCCAAGATCACATGTTGTGATGCTCAAAGATGCCCAAAGCTCGTAAATTTGCTCAGGAACTGCTGAGTTTGTTTTGTTTTTTCACATTTTTTAAAGACATCACAATATTGTTTTTATCATCATTTCTCTAGGCCATAATAATAGTTAAGTGAAAAACCTTCATTGTGACAGCATACTCAAGTAAAGAATAGATTTACCGTTTACTGTAAAAGGGACTCTCTCCTTAAGAATATTACTTTTAACTCGTGTGTGTTGCTTGTGGGCTACTGCTCACCCCTGTGCTTGAGTAGGTATACAGACTTCACACTACCAACGCACACATGCACTCACAGACACACACAGCAAACACTGAATTTAACTGTGTAAAAAATATACATTATCTGAATCTATATGTACCTTCTTTTTCAATCTTGCTTTATGACGAGCTGAAGAGACATCAGTCTCTCTGTTTTCCTTTCCTCTCTCCTTTCTCCTCTTTGCTCCCCACAAAGTGAAAAAATGTAATGGGGACAAAATTAGGGTATTTCCAGCGCCTACATAGATTTAGGTTGCCATGGAGACTTTGCAAAATAAGGGCCGGGCTTAGTTAACTGCTCTCCTAGTGTTTCAGCAATAATCTTGGCTGTAATGAAAAGCAGCATGCTAAAACAGCTCTTTACAGTTTGGTCCTTTTAGTTTTACAGTTTTAATGCCTGCAACAACAGTTTTATAATGTGTTTAGGCTCCTAAAATGTTAATACTGTGCATATACCATAAGGATTAAAAAAACCCAACTTGTATGTTTGTGACAAGCTTTTCCAAAATAGGCATTTTTGTCATGTGGCCTCTGCAAAGACTATGAGAAAGTTTGATATTCAGAGATGCTTAACTGACTCCCAGTTGTTTACCAAAGGTCAAGTTTTTATAAAATTGAGAGCTGCACCTTTGGGGTCCAGCCTGCTGTCATGCTGAAGACACTAACAATGAGTGATTCACTTGCCCCACAGACACTTTGCAGATTTTAAATGCTTGCTTGCTCTCACATAACAAAAACGCCTTTTGTTATCTGAAGGAGATGGAACTGATGGATGGCAGGAATCTGCAGAAGATGCCAATAGGCTTTGATCTCAAAGAGTGGCCTCAACTCAGCTTTGGCTAACAGCCACAGCATGTTCAAACTGTGACTTGGACTTACAAGAACAAGGTGGGGGAGTGGGTTTGGAGCAAAGTAGGAAAACTGCAATACTTATGTCGAGAAAGGAAGGAAGAAGCAGAGCGAGAGCTAATCCTCAGCTGTAATAACGCTGACTATTATTATCCAGCAAATGCAGGGAGCAAGACAGCATGGTTTTCATCACAACACGCTGTGTTTGCTTAACAAGTTTACACTAGAGCAGCTCACCATGGCCTGCAGTGATGAGACTTTTTGAAGGGTGTCAACATTTTAGAGGGCATTCACAGCCAGTCAAAAAAGAAGATCTGAGGACATTTAAGAGACAAATACATGCATGCAGAAAAACACTAGCCGAATTAACAAATGGAATATATTTTTTGTCCTTATTCAACCACACTTTAAGTATCAGCCTAACTGACCATTGTTAGTAGGGCTTTTCCATTTGGCACCTTTGCCTGAGTCAAGTCATGCCATGCTGATTTCCGTTTCTGTAAGCAGTTTAAACACACCAAGTTGTGCAAGTCGCATCAGCGGTCTTGGCAGTAGGGACAAAGTATTCTGGACACACCTCCAAGAGGGTTGTGGTGACATCTCGCCAGCCCCAACCAACCTGTGACAAATCCCCTTTCCTCCTAAAACAAGCATGTGTTGCAAGACTAAACTCAAGTCTGTGTTTAGCTGCCTAGGTGGTTTAGTTTTTCTCCTTTGTCCCCATTCTTTATTTTACTGTTTCACCATGTTCGCTTTCAGTGAAGCTTTTAGAATGTTAATGCTGATGAAACCCCACTGTTTCCTGATTTTGCTGCTTCATAATAAAACTTTTCTAGTAACAATATAATGGAAAGGATTTTTACTGTGACGAACTTGGAGAAAATTAAATGCGTTTACCTATTTAGCCACTATTCTTTAATAAAACCAAGTTTTGGAGGAGGAAAATTACGAGCAGTACCAGCCACTTTGAAATGAGCCGTTAATTCTGTCTCACTTAGTTGCCTTCACCATCTGTCCAGTTTTCTTTTCTTAAAACACAATATAAATGCAGTATAAATTTAAATCGCGCCAGTGCCAGATATTATATGTATACACGCACACACACGTATATATATCTGTATCCATCTATCTATCTATATATGGATAGATAGATAGATAGATAGATAGATAGATAGATATAAGACATAGATACAGATTTATATTTGGCATAAATCTTGCCAATTTCACCCTAAATCCCAAGATTAACATTTACCCAGAACTGTGGGGAAACACTACAAAATGTGGTTAATGACTACATCTA
>JAQFJB010000017.1:4510690-4521088 GCA_029874875.1 Naso minor
GTCGCTACTCACAGAAACTAAACTGATTGATGGGTTACTTTATCCAGATTTGGTTCACCATGTTGTGTCTGTGTGTGTGCGTGTGTGTGTGGCAGACCCCCAGGGCCTGGGCAGATGAGAGGAGGAGGGGCTCTCACAAACGCTCGGCCTCCTGTGGGAGCACCGACCAGCTTAAGGAGGTCGGTTTCTTTCCTGACCATTTGCCAAATGCATCCTGTGTGTTGTGAATGAATGCTGTAACTCAGCATCATGTGGCAGTTTTCAGTTTTCATCCATATGTCTGCATTACAGTGTCTGTGTGTCTGTGAAACTCTTCAGATTGCCAAATTGCGTCAGCAGCTTCAGCGCAGCAAACGCAGCAGCCGCCATCGGAGGGATAAGGACCGCAAGTCCCCGTTCAATGGCAGCCACACCATCATCCAGTCGCAGGTGATCAATAGCGACTCTGTGTATGTGTGTGTGTGTGTGTGTGTGTGTGTGTGTGTGTGTGTGTGTGTTTGCCGTCCGTGAGAGGATCTGGGTTGACTCCCTGGTCTGGAGAGTTTTAAGGAGGACATCCCACTTCTCCTCATGTCTCTTTGTGGCTCTGGAGTGTGTGTGTGTCTCCTGTTTATTTGAAATGTGACATTTGGTTTTTAATAACTTCTGGTCCATGAAAAGTCATTTAAAGTGAAATCTTGTCCAGCAGACTCCCACCCAAACACACATGCTCTTAGTGTCCACTCCTGTCATGATGCTCTGTGTTGAAGATTGTGAAGTGTCTCCTCCAATGGCAGAACAAAAGTACCCAGAGATCCTCTGTAAATACACCATCAGTCCATGTATAAATACACACAAGTGAAAACAAGGGAGGTTGCTGCTTTCCCTGTACAGTGCTGCAGCTGTGACGTAAGCTCCTCTTTGCTCCGCTCAGTGCTGAGACTGACAGAGGGACACAAATGTGAGGCAACGTTGCTGCACAAAAAATGTCTGAACACACAAACGTGATGCTCAAATTTTGTGATTCAGTGGGACTCACAAAGATATCTCTGTGATTGATATGCATTGCTTCGAAATCACAGAAAAAAAGACTTTTCTTGTAACTGCAGAACTTGTCTGAGCATCATCACATTGTCTTTAGAAATAAAGGATCCAGTGATTTTTCTGTGAGGACACTGCAAACAGGAGCCAATAGCTAATATGTCAAACCTTTAAAGGTGCCAGTTTGACAAAATTTAAACAAATGCAGCCCAAAGAAAAATGGGGCCCAAGTTCAAATCTAGGGTTTTTTAAATACAACTTTAACTCATCTTTCCTCTAACTCAGATTTATACTATTTAGTTTATTATTTTAAGTTTAAATCAGACTTGTTGTGATATTTTAACATACACAAGTCACACAAGTCCAACTTTATTTTTCTTCTGTGGTGTGAGAAATAAGCCCAGAAAGTAAATGTGAAACATAAATTTTAATGTTTTCTATCTGTGGCAGCATTTTTTTTGCTCACTGCAGTTAAATAAAAGTCACTGCAGCATCTGTGAACATGCAGAATCTACACTAATTGCAGCCGTGTGTGTGTTTGTGTTTTGTAGTCGCCGATGCCCAAAACTATTCTCATTCCCATCCCTATATCCAAGTCATCAGCCCCTCGTTTCCGAAACAGTGTGGAGGGGCTCAACCAGGAGATTGAACGCATCACCATCCAGGACACCCCTGAAAAGGACGACACCATTGTGGTGAGTTCACACATGGCGTTAAATTTTTGTCCTTCCCTGAAAACCCACAATTCTTTACTGTCATAATCAACATCCATGTTTTTTTTAAATATTCACTGGCCGAGTTTGAGCCCCTGGTGCAATGTTGCTATGGTGACCTCATTTCTGTGTTTGTGTCTTTGTACGGCAGCCACAGGATGTCCCAGATGGGCACCGTGCACCCCCACCCATGCCCCCACAGCGCAGCAGCAGCACCCGCAGCATCGACACACAGACTCCCTCAGGGGGGGGCCTGAGTGGTAACCATAGCAACTGCAGTAGCCGTCCCGACTCCATCTCGCCGTCCTACCTCACCGTCCTCAACGACATGGGTGGAGGCAGCCCTTATGAGGACAAAGGTGACTGACACACACCACATATTTGTAGTTGGCATACCAAAGTCTCTGTGTTCATGATCTGCTGCTGACGCTGACCTTTGACCTCCAGAGCTGGGCCCCTGCTCCCCGCTGCCCAAATACGCCGCCTCTCCCAGACCCAACAACAGCTACATGTTCAAGAGGGAACCTCCAGAGGGCTGCGAGAAGGTCAAAGTGTTCGAGGAGTCCATGTGAGCAGAGAACAACACAACACAAGACTGGTTTTTGATTTTTAGTTTTTAGAGGACCTTACAGTGAAGGCGTAAAATAAATTTAAAGATGTAATCCATATTTTGAATTGACAAAGGATTATATTGTCACATCAGGCAGCCGCTCTCGGTCAAAAAGCTAAAGGTAGCGACTAGCTGGTGAACGTCATGGAGTATCAAGCAGCTGAAGAGAGTGAACAAGAAATGTACAGTACCAGGCGTTACCACCAGGTGGACAAAAACTCCAAATAAATGGAGTGACAGCGAGATCGAAAAGTGATTGTTGGAACACTGATGGTGGTCTGACACTCATTCAGACCGGCACACTTCAGCATAGGAAGATAAACCAAGGAACTGGCATAGCTATGGACATGTGCATGTTTGGCTTCTCAGAGAACAAATAAAATAATTTGTTCCTCAGTAAACTCATAAAAGAGCTCATTTCAGCTAACACGCTAAGTCTTAGCCTAGCCACCGTAGCGTTCTGACTAATCAATGAGATATGCATTTCCACATCATGCTAACTTTGAATAGGCGACCTTTTGCTGTTCTCTGTTTTTCACTCTGGTTTATTGTTTATTAATCTGTTTTATTTAATCTGTTTTATTCTTATTTATGATTACACAACAGTTAGTTCTGGCCAAGCGATTTGATTAGCTAAGAGACATTAAAAACCTGATGATATTTCACCACAACATCATGGTTTCCTCACTCTGTATGTATTACTCCACATCGACACTTATGCGTTACCATGGCAACATGGAAGCATTACCGATGGCGTCACGTCAGGAAATGATTTCTGAATGGAGAAGCACTGTAAAAGATGTTTTGAGCTGTTTACGGCTGTACCGACCGATCGAATCGGGAGAAAAACAAAAGCTACTTTCGAAGTTACCGAGCGGACTTTGAATCAGACATGGTGGTTAAACCCGCCGCTGCTGTGTGTGGGTACGGCGGAGCGCCGACAACACCTACTTTATACACCGCAGGGTTATGTTATGAGCACAGACACGGCGTCTGTAAGCTTTCTGACATTTCCGGGACTTCCACAACTGATGCTGCGCAGAAATGAGGATTAAATCGGCTGTAGTTAATGTCAGAAAATGACAAGCCCGCCTTCCTCCTGCCGTCACTGTGGCTGACACGGAGCTGTGTGACTGATTGGCAGTAGTTAAGGACAGGAAGTGCCCCCCCCCAACGAGCTGGCTCAGCAGCAGCCTGTGCGCGCTGCGTTGCCAAGCCAACGGTGAGACTTTAATCCTGAGGGAACTGTTTTTGTTGGCAGAGCCAAATAAAATGCTTAATCTATTTTGTCACCTTTCTTCAACATTTTCTTACTCAGCATCACTGTTGAACTGTTGTATAAAAGCAATATCACACTCAAGGTCATGATGACGTACAGTAATATCGTCACGGCTGTGATTCTGTTGTAGGCACGAGGACCGAATCACAGCCATGACGATATTACAGTATGACATCACTCCCTCTGGTGTACTATTACTTAACTGCATAAACGTAGAGGTGTATGACGTATGCAAGGGTCTTACCGTGAGATCATCACCGACCACTTAGCCACCGCAGCCGGTCACTGTGCTAAATCTTTATGGGTTAGTCGGACAGTGGCTAGGCTAAGATTTAGCTTGTTAGCTGAAATGAGCTGTTTCATGAGTTTTACTGAATAACGTCACAAGGATTTTAGGTTATAAAATTATTTTCCCGTCATCTCTGAGGGACCAAACATGCACATAGCTGAACGAACAACATAAAATGAGATGTTCCTTGGTTTATATCACCATGTTGAACTTCCGTTGTCAATAAAGAATAATATTTATGAGTTTAATATTATTTTGGCTTGTGGAAACAGGGTGTGCCGGTCTGGTGTGTCATACCACTGTAGGAACCCGTTTAACAGTCCAGTATTGGCGTAAGCCGCTGAACCACTATCTGTATACCAACGACCACTTTTCAGTCTCGGAGCTGCTGAATACACGCAGGTGTTTGCTGGACGTGTAAACAGCTGTTTGCTGTCATGTCAGCCACATCAGCTTGAAAGTGTCAGTGCTGTGTTTACAGCCTGCTTCATCCAGGTGGCGAAAAATGAGTAAATGCCACATTTGCATTGGCGCTGGATTGCGCCAACAAGGTTTAATTTAATCTAAGATTAGCTCTAATCAGAGTTGAGTAAAACTAGGTTTAAAATGAGTTAATCCAGATTTAAAATTAAGCAGAGCTCTGTTGCACCATTTAAAATCAATCTCGGTTCAGTAAACTGAATTTAAACCGAGTTTAATCAATAGGGACAAGTGTGCATATTGAAATAAAAATTACCAAATATATACGTAAATATATATAGAAATCATGTGCGTGCTGTCAGGACCTTGTACGTATGAAAGAGTGGAGGAGAGCGGCTGCTAACTGTTTCAACAGCTGCTTTTCCAAACAAACGTTACATGTTGCTGGCAGGCCAAAAAAGTTGCTAACTTAGTAGCCTAACGCTAATTGTGATGGCTCCGCTCAAACTTTTCCTCTTTTGGGAAAAACTTGTTGACTTAATTAATGGAGCCATACGGCCAAAATAGAGGACAAAAAAATCTGATAACAGTGAAAAAGAAAGGCACTGCTTGGCAGCAACTGGCGGACTGTTTTAACGGATCGACCAGAGTGAAAGAGAAATGGGACGTTGCTAAAGCTTGCTGGAAAAACTCATAAACAGAAGCCAAAAAAGATGTGCGAGTGTGAGACGAGAGATGTTCATCACAGGCGGAGGGCCTTCGCCACAGAGAGATGATCTGCTGGTGAAGAAAATTAACGCGCTCATCCCCCAGCAGATGGAGCCACTACAAATTCCTTACGACGATGACGACAACGATGGTGGTATTTTGGACCCGCTCACTTCAATTTCAATTTTTCAATTTCAATTTATTTTATGTGGGAGGGACAGAGCAAGTTAATGAACGTAACTGTGTACAATACAGCAATGTAAACAAGCTAGATAGTAGCCTTTGGCTAATTTCCATCTGTTGTCCCTAGCAGATGTTTCCTAGATAAAACACAATAAAAACAGATAATCAAAACAAATAATTCTTAAAACAGGAGTACAACAGTAAGCTGCGCTAACTGAAAGACTCACCCGGGGAAGACGGAAAATAATGCGATCATGCTTTATTGACCCCAGTCAATAATCAGTAATTATTTAGTCTAGTTAAACCTCCTCAACTGTCAGTTTAAAGTTAACCCTAAATCAGAGTTTAAATCGGAGTTTAAAGTTTAATGCAACAGAATTTAAACCATGATTTAATCTGGTTTAAAAGTTAAACCTTGTTGGTGCAGTCCAGCCTTACTGTTTTACTTGACAAAACTTGACCTGTCTTTGCTAAATTAAAGAGTAAGTCTGTTAAATTTCTAGATTTCTTTTTCATCAATAAATCAGATGAAAGGACCCATTCAGCTAATAAGTATGTGTGTGTATCAACAGCCATAGAGCTTCACTGGTGTCCAGAAACTACAGGTGACATGTTTCTTCATTAGTATGATCACACTGTTTCCCACACACACAGTCCTGCTGTATACAGCCTCAAATGTGGATTCATGCACTGCAGACAATAATCCCACAGGTCACGTTCTACTGTGATAGTGCTGTTAATAATTCAAACATGGAGGCTGATGTGTCCCTGCATGTGTTTTTCCAGGCCCAAACCTCTGCAGGAGATCCCTCCCTTCCTGTGTCCCGACCGCAACAAGGTCAATTTCATCCCCAACAGCGGCTCTGCCTTCTGCCTCGTCAGCATCCTCAAGCCCTTACTTCCTGCCCCGGACCTCAACTTTCGCCCCGGGGTGGGTCTCCGAAGCCTGTCCCCATCCCTCGTGCCTCTGTCCACCCAGCCCTGCCTCCTGGAGGAGCCCGAGAGCTTCTGAAGGCCCTCAAGGGCCCCAAAAAAGAAATCTCGACACGCACACTCACACACACACACACAAAATCAGAAAACATTGGAAACTAGGAAACAACCGGTCTGCTCCAAAAATTGCCTTTAGCATGCCAGCTCAGCTCTCTGATGTCCTTATCTTGTTAAAAAGCGCTTCCCACTGCCTCTCCTCCTCAGACGACGTCGGCGTGAGAGTCCGCAGCCCCGTGCGGGAGTTTGCAGCTAACATTTCATCGCTTTCTTCTACCTTTAATGCTGGTTATGTTTCTGTTTTTTGGGGAGGAAAAGGGTGAAAGAACAGACTCTTTTATTTCATCGTATTATACCATGGCGCCTTTCCACGGACATATCTCTTTTTCTATCTGTAGTTATTTCTCTTGATATGAAATATGCCTTCCATTACAAAAAAAAAAAAAAAAAAAAAAGGCTGCTGATTTCCCTGGCGGCCAAGAGTTTGACCACGGAGGCTAATTTTGGTGCTGCCAGATATATCGTAGCAAAACTTGAACGTTCGTGACAAGGAGACGTTAAAAATGTGCCTGATATTTTAGACCGCTCAGTTTCGCAAAACCAGCATAGTGCTCTGATCACGTGTGTCTTTAGCATGACACACAAGATGCTTGCACTATGATGGCCATAGATACATGTACGCACAGAGGCGGGACAAGCAGAACAAATACACATCAGTAAGCTGGTGCACAGCCCACCTCATTTAGACCAAAACTGAATGCAGACGTGTTTTGTACTGAAATCAGCCGTCTGCCGTGAGAGCTGACTGTAAACTGGTACAAGCCGATGCCTTTGTCACTCTGACTGGTAGCTGAACTGTTTGGTACCCTGCCGTGCGGCGTGTATCTATGAGAAACACAGGCCAGGGCTATGATGTGTGCAGCGTGTTTAACCTGTGTCTGCTTGCCCCTCCTTCCCGAGCGCCAGCCTTTGCTCTTAAAGGGATAGCTGAGTGTTTTTATGGTGGCGTTGTCTGAGGTTCTGATACATCAGGTCAGTCCATGACCTTCCGCAGATGGCGATCAGCGGTGTCACTTTAGGAGAAGGGGAGAGAAATCTCTGCAGCTGAAGTCAGCTTCGTCCTGTTGCAGACGAGGTTAGCAGAAAAAACAAAACATTAATATCCGTTCAATTGTACCCTGAAATTTAGGATTTATTCACTGCTTTAATTTACCACCAGACAGCTGTTTATTTTAGTTCAACGTCTTTTCAGCTGTAGTCCCTCTGTATATTACTAACACCCACTCATGTAGTAAATGTAGTAAATGGCTGTCCGGTGGCAAACTACAGTGGTGAATAAATCCTAAATTTAGCATACACTTGAACAGATATTGATGTTTTAGGTAAGCATTTTTTCTGCTAACCTCATCTGCAACAGTACAATGCTGACTTCAGCTGCAGACACACACACACACACACACACACACCCCAGCCGATCTCCATCTGCAGAGGGTCATAGACAGACTATGCTTAAGAGCCTCGTACACCACACTTCAAAAACACTGAACTATCCCTTTAACATTTAACGTTCCTTCTTACTCAGCTCCCATCACAGTTGCCCCCTTCTGTCCCCCCCCACCCCCATCACTGTCATGCTGATTTCCTTCTGTCTTGCGCAGTGTTGTGGTGAAACGTGTGCAGAAGGGCCTCATCCTCGCAGGAGGGGCTCCGTCTGGCTTGCAGGGGCTCGAGCATGGAGAGTGTTGGTGAACCCAAATACTATACCAAGTGTGGACACCAATCAAATACAGCTTTTCTGTTGGTTTATTTTCTGCGATTCCGGAGTCACAGTTAAAAGTCAGTAAGTTTGTATTTTAGTCCACATTGTTAAGGAAACTTTACTCCTGTTATTCACAGCTTGTTTTCACTGCCCCCTAGTGGCCAAAACAACAAATTATTGCAGGTTATGACAAAATAAGAAATGATGAAAGACAGTTTGTAAAAAGCTCCATCATGTGTAGAGGTGTTTTGATCAGATTTGATTACCACAAACAACCCATCAAATCAATGTGTCATCACACTTAAATTACCCTGATTGGTGCACAAAAGTGTGTGACATCACTGTTTTTCAACCGAGCTCCGCCCACATCCTGTTCTTCCCTCTCTGAAGCAAGAACAAAGAACAGAATACAGAAATCCTCAAATAAATAAGCAGAGGGTTGGCATTCAGTTTTGTCTTTTGTAGGAGAAAAAAGTTAAAAGGACCTTTAAACAAAGTTTTGTTTTGTTTTGTAGTGAGAATTTCATTGTCATATGTTGGCTCAATTTCTCATGTTTCCTTTAAACCTGTCGCGCTTAAAGGTTATACTGGTAACATTTTTAGAAAAAAACATCCACTGACTCTTAAGAAAGGTGCAGACTAAAAATATTGTTTTTCCCCCAAAAAATTATGATGGTGAATTATTTTTTAAAAATTAAAAAAAAAATCTGAACCTCTGTCTAAGGCGGTCAAAGGCTTGTGAGCCAACAGCACGAAGTTGGCACAACGTGGGATCTCTGTGTCTTCAGTGATGAAGAATCACTTTGGTGACGGTTTGAAGTCGTCTATAGGACCTTATGTTAGATTTGAAAATATAGAAAATTTCATTATCCTAGAAAAATCTTCGTAAGTAGGCTAAAGTTAAACATAAACACGGATGGTAAACACCTGGTGACTCTAACAGATGAGATGTTCCTCTGCGTAGTTTGTTGGTAGGCAGCCTCTCCATGCCGCAGCCCATCTTCATGTATATGTCATTACTACTTGACTGTGCCTGCTACGATGGGATGGGAATGTACTGGATATGTAAATATAGAGGCGCACTGTGTTTGTATTACTGGCTGACAACGACATGTATGAGTGAACGATTGTACCATATAACCCCTCCTCCTCCTGCTTTCTCTCCGCTGAGTACTGTGAATTACTACATGTCTCATTATTGTGAATAATGATGTATTTATTTATCCGGAGTGTCACTGGGTCGGCAGAGAATTTTAACCAAGAATAGATTACATCATCCATCTCAGGTTGTAGTGAATAGGAACCGAAACAAAAAAGATGTACTAACTTCTCAGTGCACACTAACAAGTCGACACAACTATTATGAGAGCAAACCAACAGCTGCTATCAATGTAGCCTCACACGATGGAAGTCCTGAAGGATGTAAATCTGTAGCCGAGTAGAAGTAGAGAGAAGTGTGGATGTCAGTTATCCAGTGATTTGGCATGAATAACGTTTCTAAAAAGTGACATTATTGATGAAATAAGTTCTGTTCCAAAATGAGATATCCACTTGCTGAAAAACAATCAAACCTGCAGCGACACGTTCTTCCTTGTCGTGTCTAGATGTCTGTTTACAACCAAAAAGGTGGTTTTAAAAGATCTAATTCATACATGAAATAATGAAAATTTATTCAGATCATTTTTTCTTTCAAAGTGGATAAAGAGCATTTTGGAATAAGCTCAGCAAAAGAAATACTCGACACAATGATTCCTTGTTTGCTTGTCCAGTTTACTGGAAACAGAACTGCCAGTTTTCATCTGTTAAACCCTTCGAGTGAAAATAAAAAGGCAAAGTTGAATTAAATAAAGCATTCGTGATTGACTTGAGGAGTACATTCTTTTTTTTAAATCAAAGAGTAAACAGTTTCATACATGACGCAACAGAAACACCAACACAGTCGTTTCACTTGTGATGGCTGCACCAAAGCATTTTCCTCCTGCTTGTCTGACATTAAAACAAGGGAGAAAAAAATATTAATGTGCAGCTTCTATTTGAAGTGTTTGTCTGGAACTCACAAAGTATGTCACACTTTTTCCTATGATGCACCTTTCACTTCATAGACACACAAACATCATAATTACATCTCAACACCTCAGCTAAAGCATCCATACATTAAGTCTACATCTTCATGGGACTTCAACCAGTTCATAAACATTCAAAAACGTCTTGGTCTCTTGGTTTTACCCCTCAAAAACCAAACAGACAGTTAAGTCAGAAATCCACCTTACATTATGGTAACAGTTTTCCAGTGTTGATTCTTTTCCCTTAACACAATAATATATTTCCAAAAATCCCTGTGAATTCATAAAATACACAACACACAGAGCTTGAAAGACACATTTTTTGACATTAGCGTTGCCTTAGATCCTCAGTGTACTGCTCAAC
>JAQFJB010000017.1:4537088-4551844 GCA_029874875.1 Naso minor
AATACAAGTCCAGTTGCCTACGATTCAATTTGCCCAGAGAGAACAATGACCTGGATGAATGAGAATATCCATAGACATGCCATGGTGATGTCATCAGGGTTATCTAAGCTTGGGCTTGAGACAAAAAAATGTTTAACTGAACTTTTTAAACTCTTTTTCATAGACATACAGTGCTAATACATCGCTTTTAGAGGATGCATGTCAACATCATATCTCAATTGACCCTTTGCTAAGCCACGCCCCCTTAATTACTGTTGCTATGTCTGTCAAGCTTTCAGAGCAAACATGGAGCTCACACTGGCACTAACCACACTTCCTGGTGAAATATTGCCTAATTTTTAAGAAAAACAAGATAGTGATTTTAGACGGAAGCAGACAGAAGGTCTGCAATATGCATTTGGATGATATATACAGGAAGTCAAAGTGACTCAGAAGTAAAAACAGGTGAGAGTTCTGAATATAAAGATACATCCTGAAGCCTACAGATCACAGTGCAGCCGCTTCAGCTTGTGTTTATCTTCCTTCATTAAACAAGCAAGGACCCTCGTAACAATTTAGGACCCGTTTAGGACAAGTGGAGTATATGTCTCTTTGTTTATTAACGTTAACAGTAAAGTTGAGCATTTTTGTTGGGTTTGAATTCAGGTGAACACTGCAAACTGTTGAGAGCTGCTATATCCAGACTCCAGCCATGGACTTTAGCTTAGCTGGCTAGGCTTGCTAGCGCTCTTGATAGCTATAAGTAACACAAATTATAACCAGCTAGCATCAACTAATTACTACATGGCTTCAATATTCATCAAAGGGTTACCAAAACAGATGCAACGTTAGCTGTGCTTGTTAAACTGTGAGAGGTTTAACGGGGAATATGGATGCCTCACAGTTTTGCCCAAAGCGTAGTGTTACACTTTTCAGCGTGTGATTTCGAAAAGGTAAGCAAAGTATATCTCTTCAAATGTCACCAAACAACAAACATCACTTTTATAAGTGCCCCAGACATGTTTAACCATGATATGCTCGAAATTCAAAGAACCAGCCTGAAAAATGACCAAAATCCAAAAAAGATTGCATGAATTTCAATGGAGCACAGCCGTGTAGTTGTCAGACTCTGGTCAGAGCTGGCAGATGCGACGCTCTGATTGGCCTGCTTGCGTATGTGTATTTTTTTGATACAGTTTAAATTTCACAGCCAATCTCAAATATGATGTTTAGCAATTGATAGGTTTGAAAATTAAGAAAGTCGCTTTTTATCACACAACTGCTGAAGTTTGAGACTTTGAAAATACATATTTTGAAAGACTACACACCTGTCTTCACAAAAGTGACATCTTAACAATAATCCCTTACAGAACTGACTAACTCTATTTGCTTTGCTGCAGCTCTGAACGTGGCTGTAATGATTTTTACCTCTTTTAATCATTTTCCTTTGTTCTAAAGGAACAAAAGAAATTGTGCTAAAGTTACAGCCATGTTAGCATTGGTAACGTATAGAACTAGAACTAGTTTACCGAGCGATTTCACAAAAAACGTTTTAACTTTTTTGTTTGACAACAAAATTCAACTTTCTTGACCTGAAAAATTATCTTTCAAATTGCCAACCATCATATATGTGATTCACAGCACAAGCCACAGGATCGCATTCATTAGTTCAGCTGTCGCATTTTTCTTGCTTGCTAATAGCAGCACTGGCATCTGCTCGAAAAATCACACATCAGTCGGGCCCCTCTGAACAGAAAGTATATTTAAAGCAGATGAGAATGTGAAATTTGAGAGAATATGCAGGTATTTGTTCATTAGTTATAAGATATATAAGATAAATAAGATAAATTAAAAACTTGACCTGACAACCAAATATTTGTTAAGACGTTCCACCTGCAACCAGAAATGTCAACATCATTTTGGCACCACAGAAAATTTCAAAGGATCGACAAAATCAACAGAATTCATCCTTTGAGCTTAAAATCTCATGACAACCTATCCGATAATTGTTGAGATTGTTGCTCATCTGGATCAAAGTGGAGGACTGACTGAACGATTAACATAATCTGGTATAAGTACTAAATAGGCCCAGTTTTCAAACACTTCAGTATCAGTGTAACAAACGATGATAGAGCGGATGGAGCAGCGCTGTGTGGTGTTTGGCTGAGGCTTGGGCGTGGATGCAGTGGTTACTGCAGCGGATGCGAAGCTCCAAGTCCAAACTGGGACACTTTGCCATGAAGTGGAGGTCAGGTTTGCCTCAAGAATATGCTCCGATATTAAATAAGATACATGTTAATTACATTTGCTTTATTAAAAACCATTCTTTGAGATCCTCTGATCAAACTTTTTCTTCTCGACTTGAACGCAATGTAGGTCAAATCCAGTCGCTGCACGCATTTTGTTGCATGTAATTAATAACTCACCGGGCCTCGTAGATGTGTTTTTCAGTCATAGTCTGGCTTGGCATCCAAAAGGCTGATGTGTATTTGTATGTGTGTGTGTGCTGCTTTTTAAAGATATGCTTGGGTGCGTGGTGGGGACTGTGGGGTGGTTGTTTTAAGGGAGGGTATGTAGGTCGCGTGGTGATTTGGGTCAAAAGCAACCAGAGATTAACCTCTACCCCCGTCTCCTCCACTTTCTTCCCAGCCTCACACAATCATATACTGTCAGTGCACATGTGTGCATGTTAGTGGAGCAGGTGGCAGTTTGAGGTGAGCTGCCACTGATGCTTAATGCGCCGAATCGCTCTGTCTGACTTAATGATCTATTGTGATGGTGGAGATAGCAGCTTAAAGGAGAAACTATAAAAACACTAAAGGTGAAAGGGACATTAAAAAATGAGTGAGTGATAGCAGCAAAGACTAAATTAGGAGACGGAGGCAGAGAAGGAGAGATATGAGGCAAAAAGACAGATGAAGGGAAACAGAGTGAGAGACTCTTTTTGCCTCTATAGCCACTGCATTGTAAATAGAGACTAAAAATAGAAAGGAACAGGCAGCGCTCCTCTGACCAGCTGAGAGTGGAGATGAAGAAAAAAGGATGAGGCTGCTTGCTGTTAAACTGAGGAGGAAATGTTGCTGAGGATAATAAATGCCACTTGCTGACAGATGATGTTTGAGCGTTTACAACCAGCCGATCTGTTCTGCACTTCAACGAGCTCGAAGTGGCTGAGACCGATCCAGCTGATATCACACCAGCCTACATGGGAATATGTCTCGTCAATCAGATCTGATCAATACAGGCCTGAGCTGGACTGGATGTAATAAATGGTTTTCATGTGTGTGAGGACACACAAAGGTCATCTGTTACATATCTGCCCCTCTGTCCCGTCATTGTAAGCAGTCCAATCAGAGCTCCATAGTCTGGGTGTGTTTGTTTTTAAGTGTGTCTTTAGCTGTGTTCAAAACCGTTCCCTTTCATGGAAATAGCACGCTATATAGTGTGTTCGCCATTTTGTGGTGGTGTTAGAATTCTCAGCGGTTAATTTAATTCATTATATAGTGGACCATAAAATACTGTACTCTATATTTTACTCCTGTATACCACAATGCAGTGCAGCTGTGTATTTCCAAAGGAGAAGAATTACCCAGAAAGCTATTAGAGTTTGCTTTCTTAGCTAGCATGTTTGCTAATAAAAGTTGATTGCCGATTTCACCAAAAATATCTTATTAGACGCCTGAGGTGAATTTGCCTTTGCTTCCACCTGTGTCTAAAAGCAAAAGCTCTACCAAAAGCAACAAAACATTCAGAGGAATAATTTTATAACAGCTTTAGCTACCGATAGCTAAATTAGCCATTAGCTTGCAGGCGCACTAGCTCATGAGTTTGCGAGCTAAACTTATCGTCGTCGTTACAGGTTGCGATCAGGACTCAGTTGACAAAACCAAACTTTCACAGAATTGGAATTTCAACAGTTTATTTGGGATTTAACACTGAACAAAATAACATGCAGCATCAACACAAGCCCCATACATTTCAGTGCTGTACTCCTGTGTGCTCGGTTCGTTTACATGATGCTGGACACGCCCGCTTGCGTTGAACGTATATCCGCCGCATCTAATGATGCAATGATGTTTAGAAAATTTCTGTGTAGTGTCCGAATCTTGTTTGGTCATTTTCTATATAGTTTTCTGTATCATAAACACTATATAGGGAATAGTGAGTGAGTGAGTGAACGATTTTGAAAACAGCTTATGTGTGTGTGTGGCTCCCACAAGGTAGAAAGGCAAACAACCCAGAGGCAGGGGCGGAGCCAGAGGGGTGGTGCAGTCACCTAGAAACCGGCAACTCCTGGTGGCCCCCTTACTAGAGTCAGAAGATGCCAGAGGATGGCATTTGGCTTTTTAGTATCATGATTGGATTACTGAAAAGGCCTACCGTGCCCTGGGCCCGAGGACCACAAACTGTATGAAGTGACTGCTAACATTTGTTTTAAGAAGGCTGATCAGATGAGCTCAGACAGACTGACACCACCGGCTTGCCAACAATATTGGCCGATACTGGCCTGTTGCAGGTATATCTGCGTTGGCGTACATGTTCTCCGATAAGTGTCGATATTTAAACTGTTTTTTTTGCTGAAAAAAATACTTGGACTAAAGATTTAAAATGGTGTAACCACGTAATTTGTCCAGGAGAGGGCGGTCTCTTATTTGATTGGTAGTAAGTGAAGTGTTCACTGTTTTGTGTAATGATGTTTGGAATAAAGATATTCTGCCTCCATTACATATTTTTGTCACATGTACTTGATAACCACATTCAAAATATTATACATAGAATATCGGTCGATATTTCGGATATCGGAATTTTCTTACTCCTTTATATCGTTATTGGCATCGAGCCCAAAAATCCCATATCGATCGGGTCCCAGTCCTGAATGTGTCCACTGCCGTGCCTAACTGATTGGAAAAACATTTTGCACTTAATAAATTTGATTGAGAATCACTGAGTATCTCTTAAAGGAACTGATCAATATTTCTGGGAATAGAAGTAATTTGTAATTAATCCTAATTGGTAGTTCTCAAATGTGTAAATTGAATGAAATTCTTCTCCCCAGGTTGATTTACCTGAGGTGCTGTCTTGGTGTGAGCCGGAGTGGCAGTTCCAGGAAAGGCCACACGGTGGTGCTGTATGCCAAACATCAGACCATGGTGCTGGTGGTGGAAGACCAGTGGGAACAAGGGGAATGGTACCTGGCCATTAAGAAACTGATGGAGGAGGAGCAAAAGGATGAAGAGCATGGAGAGGGGTTTGATGAAGAGGATGATGGGTACTGCACACTGCCCCCTGCTGCTTTCGTCAGAGAGGTGAGATGAGACTTTCGTTTTTTGTCGCATAAAGTCGATGTAAAACTTACTTACCTCAGCTTCAGCTTCCAGACAGCGTTTAGAAAGCTGATATAAGCATTAATGGGCAAAGTATAAATTAAATGTCAATTAAAAATAATGTTTTTAAGTGCTGCCAGCAAATGACGTTGCTCGACCTTCACCTCCGCTCCCTTCACCTTCGTTGAAGGTTTGGCCCGTCACGGTGAAGCCCAGAGGTTTGGGCTGTTCCAAGTCCCTGGCAGGAGAGAGCCGCTTCTGCCTCACAGCTACGTCTCTCATCTTGATCAGAGTGGGCGCGTGCAGCGATTTGCCGTCACTTACGATACCGTTGCTGAGTGTTCGGCGCTTTGGCCACCTGGATGGCTCGTTCTTCTTGGAGCTTGGTAGGTCGGCGCCAAACGGTCCTGGAGAGATCTGGATGGAGGCAAGAGATCAAGGTGACAAGGAGCAAAATATGTGTTGTTTTTACTCACTACTGCCGAGGGATGGGTATCGTTAAGATATGGTTATGGTCAGCCCTGTTTTTCCTGCAAAAGAGTGCACAAGAGTACAGCCAATTAAGAGTACTATTAGATCCAGTGGTGGACTTGGGGGGCAATCGCCCCCCCAGTGCCCTAAGGTTAGAAAAAACCCTGCGAAAGTGCCCTCTTGGGTGCCCCTACGGCAGAAAGAACATGATCAAGTGCCCTCAAGGGTTTCTTTCCTTTTGTTGTCATGTGGTAAAGTGCCTTCCAGGCTGCCTTTCCATTGGACAAAACGACTGTTTGCGCGCTGATGTCACACCGCAAACAGTAAGTGCCCTTTTTACTATTTTCTCCCCCACCCGTCAGGCATCCTGAGTCCACCAGTGATTAGATCTCGGCACAACAAGCGTACTGCGTGCGTATTGGCTCACTGATGCTGATGAGATGAACTCTTTTGGTCTTTTGGTACCAAATTTTGATACCCGACATTTTTCAGTACTTCAGTCGGTACCATAACAGTATTGAAGTTCGATACCCAGCCCTGTTACTGCCTTACCATAGAACTGTGACCCCTCCTTGTTATGTCTGGGCTGTACAGGGAACCCCGCAGTAGCTCAGCACATTCATGAGGCAGTGCGTGAGACGGTAAAGGCTCTGCGAGCTCTTCCTGACTTCAGCCGGTCGCCACCGTCCAACCACAATCAGCTTCACACCCTTGCGGCCTCAAAGCGCTGCAGACCCAAACACAGAGACAGGCTGGTGAACGTGAGACCGCCTGGTTCTCGCCTCGTCCTGCCGTCCGCATCCACTGAAATCAACACAAGCCCAACACAACGCTACCTGGAGCCTCACAAACCCGACAAAAACGAGTCCAGTCTGAGCTCCACCTCACGTCACAGTCCTCTCAGATCCCAGCAGGGCTTGTCGCCCGAGGCTGACAGCTACATGGAGATGAAGACAGACCATCGACCTCCAGTGAACAAAAGGAGGGAAAGTGACTGCAGAGGAACCGGGGACCCCTGTGGGATGGAGGGCTTGGAGCCAGGTGAGGAAGAGGAGAGGCTGGGGTACATGATGATGTCACCACAAGTTAGCCACAGTTCGTCTGTGCGGCCTCAGGATGATTATGTGACCATGGCGAGCCCGCAGAGACGGGAATGGCCGACTTACCCCTCCCATCTGACATCATTTAACAGGTGAGTTTCAGTCAGTGACAAAATTACCGTAAATTCTCACATAGGTGGCCTTTATTAAAGCAGAAGTTGGGTTTTTGGGCACATTAAGCCTTATAAGAAGGATATTTATGTTCATATACGATGTTACACAGCATTATTATGACGAATAGCGCAGTCCTGAAAGCTGGAGCTCGCTGCTGACGTCACCGCTAGCTGAAAACAACGGAGGAGCACGTGCGCTCAGACAATCTGTCAAAAAATACAATAAAGGCTTGTTTGAAAAGATGTGAAACTCACCGAAAGTTTAGTGGAGTCCTCTCATGTCCCGACACTAAAACACAACGCTAAACACGGATATATAACCAGAAACATCCGTTTGTTTCGTGAATCAACTTTTGGGTTATTTACATGGGTTTAGCCTCGTGTTTTTGACAAAACATTCAACGAGTTTCACGTCTTTAAAAATGAGCAACGAGCTCCAGCTCTCGGGACTGCTCCAGCTGTCGTAATAATGCTGTAGAACATCGTATATGATTGTAAATATTCTTATTACAAGGCTTCATGTGCAAAAAACTGAAAACCTCCTTTGAAGACATCTTGTTTCCTTTGCGCGTTGATTAAAAACTCAACATTTTTCGATGTCAAACTTTTGTTTAAATTGAGTATAATTTTCATTTTCCATTTCAATCAGCTATGAATTGAATGTGGGGTTTTATGTGAGAATTCATGGTCATTGTTAAGCAATTATGGTTCGTCTTATTGCAGTAAAACACACTGCAGTACTTTTATGCGTGCAGTGTACATCAGGAAAAAAATAGATATTTTTTCAGCATTTTTAAGGGTGTATTTTTGGACCGTTAAGTTACCATTGTGCCTTTGTAATTGTGTTTTTCTGACATGTGACTTTGTTGTGCAGTGTTTGTAGCCTGAAGAGTCACTTAAACATCTGTTAAAGTTTGTTAAATCTCTATAAATACTGATGTTTGTATTAAGTTTACCAAAAGATTTTGTGCAGTTTGTAGTTTTCTTTTGTAACCTGTGAAACCCGGCGACAACTTTCTGGTCTTTGTAGTTTCATCTCTGTCAGCGAGTCTCCTCTGCGCGTGTCACATGACCAGACCAGTGAGCACAGCCAGCCTCTGTGGATGGTGACCTCACTCCAGCCCTCACAGACAGAAACCGGCCAATCACAGATGAGCCTCAGCTGCTCCGCGCAACCACACGATGAAGACGATCGGGAGCGGAGGTCAGGCTTGCAGAGACGTCCCTCAGCGCAGATCAGAGCCGCCTCGTCTCCTGGGAGGAGCGGTGAGCGGTCTGGTGTGATGACTCCTTTCGTCACAAGTGGACCAGGCTGTGCCGGGCTGGTCCAGGCTGGTCCAAACTCTGGCACAGGCCGGTCTAGTCGACTCCAAGCGGAATCAGACAGATCTGTCAGCAGGTATCGCCTGTCGCTGTGTCTGCCCTCTTGTCTGCACGCTGAAGACGGATCCTGACTGTTTGTTTACATAAATAAACAGGAGCTGCTTGTTTGTTTTGATGCAGCAGGTGATGTAAAGATCCAATGATGAATTAATAACTGAATTAAATATATTTCAGTGGCATTTTGCGGTGGCAGAATTTGGAGCTTTAAAGTCTTGAAATGAACTCTTGAGTACATGTTAGAGGAAAATAAAGTCTGTTATTATTATTTTTTTCTTTTGGTGTGTATTAAATCAAACTTAAGATTTTTGATTTGAAGCACGCAGCACTTGAAGATGCTCCACTGTTATATGAAAGACTGAAACGAATAAAAGCACATGAAGACACTTTTTTTTTCTTTAACCCATCATTGGCAACATTCGCACGAGTTCATGGCAGCTCAGAAGAACAGAAAACAGGTGTTTATTATTTAACATACTTTTATAAACGTAAATTGAATGAAAAATTGAAAGCTTAACTACCACCTCTCTAAAATAGTCACAACAAAGACTGAGCATTGTAACTGAAGGACTGATAGACTGCGTTAATTTTAGCCAGGTGAACAGAATAAACTCTAAGTGAGTGTGTGGCTGCTCCTCCTGCTGTGGTGAGGTTGTTAAGAAGAGGAATTATGGGAGAAATGTTCATTCCATCCTAAGAGTTTTGCCAATGCGTTCTCAACTTGGTAAACTTTGCTCTTCAGTCGGATGAAGGCAGTGTTTTACCCTCCATGAAACTCTGTGATAAGCCGTGCAGCAGTTTCACCGCACAGTGCATTAAATGGCGAATCTGTCTTCAGTGACTTTTAACAGTTTTCTCACAGCGTGGGTGGAAATAAAACACATGAAAGAGAAGAAAATAACGACACCAGAGACCCCCACTGACCTTGGAGGTGGCACATAACGTTGTGCACAGACACGCACTATAAAGCCTGTGGAAACACAAAAGAGCAACAGCTTAACAGCCATGTTATTTTAAAGTAATTTGTGACAATATAACAAAGAATATAACCAGAATTGCTACAATGATGGGTTAAATATGCAATTTTAAATTATTTTTAAAATGCATGTTCTTTGGAAGGCATCTCGCGACCCCCCAGGGGTCCCTACCCCCACTTTGGGAACCACTGGTTCAGAAGATATTACATGAATACAGTGGAGTAAAACATTATAGAAGTGTAGCTCAAGTATTTATTGTAATATTAGTTTTTTTCACTGCTGCAGCAGTCTTTATCGTTCATGTAGGCAAATATTATGAATGTAATCTGAGCTTCTTGTCCCCAGAAAACATGCTGACGTTTCATTAAACATTAATTTAAACAGATGCTCATGATAATAAACGTGTGTGAGGAGCCTTTTTGTTTCGGTCTGGTTAGTACTCGGATGGGAAACGGCCCCCAGGTGACGTAAAGCTGTCACTTCTCCTTACAGACAGCAGGGGGCACTGCTGCTTCTTCTTTTGCTTTCTCTGAGACAGATCAGTTCAACCAGGTGGCATTATCACATACAGCACCCCCACTTAGAAACTAATGTGACAAGTATGAAACAGCAGCCTTCAATAAATTATTCAAAAATTTATTTCCGCAGCATTTCTGTCCTGGAAAACAACCTCAGGACGAGCAGCTGACATGAGCAGACAGCGCAACCGAAATTCCACTGGACAAAAGATCATGAAGAACGGGCGAAAAAACTGTTTTCTCCAAAATAAAACACATTGGAAGTCATTAAAACACACACAAACAAAGCTAAGCGTATATCTATATGTAAAATAAATTCATTCATTTCAAGGGCACAGCTTTAAAAGATTAAAAGTACAGTGCAATTCAATAAAATCACTTTGGAAAGCAAATGAAAAGAATCTGACTCAGAGGAGCGCTGGTTTGTCGGGATCGTTTCTTGTGATTGAGTCTCATTTTTTACGTCTTCCACCGAGTCGGCAACACTTCCCCTCCGTCAGTTCTTCCAAGTGTAGTTGTAGTTGTTCATGCTGATGTAAGTCAGAGCAGTCTTGCCCAGACTGGAGGGCTGCTGGAGCTGCTGGACGGAAGCAGGGTGGAGGCCACAACCAGACAGATCCGCCGGCCCACCAGCACCCTGCAGAGAGACAGTGCATGTTTGACGAACGACCAGAAGATGGTGTAATACAGACGTTTAATGCCAGCGACGTTCTTAGTGCCAGAAAATCGTCACTGTTCAGATTAATTCAGACCCTTTAGAAGTTCAACTGCTCAGAAAATACAGAAATAACACAACAGCTGAACCACGTTGCTCAAAAAACAAACACATTCTCTGCAAAACTACGGATGCAGGTCACATCTTTCCAGCTCCGGTTATCTGCTAGTATCCAAATAACATTAATCTCTTTTCACAGCCTTACAACCTCCATTTCAAATTTTCCAATACTGAGGCGAATTTATGCCAGAAAAAAAAAAAGTTCATAATTCTGACATGTTAAGCTGTGATGATACAAATAACATAATTTAAAAAGTCTGATTTTCCAGGACACCATTTTGTAGTGTTCGAATTCTCAGCAGTTAATTTCATGTACTACACAGTGCGCTATAAAACATTCACAGCGAACAGCAAATTTGAGTGTACATATGATGTATATGTGTGTAACACAATGCAGTGCAGTCGTGTGTTTCCGACGGAGAAGAAGAAGAAGTAGCCAGAAGGCCGAGGTCGTAAGTTTGTGGGCTAAACTGATTGTGCGCTTTTTCAAGCTGCGATCAGGACACAGGACCATAGCTGACAAAACCAAAACTTCCACATCACCGGAATTTCAACAAACCATTTGGGATTTGACGTCGACAGAATTACCATGCGGCATCAACGCGTCTCAGTGCTGAGTGCTCGGTTTGTTCGCGTGATGCTGGGCGTCGCACGAGCATTAGGCACATCCACTGACGCTAGGGATGGAACGATTATCATTTTTTTTATTGATAATCACAATAAGAACACAAAAATTTAATGGCGGTGAATTTCAATTAATCACATAACCGTGAGTTAAAGTGTCTGACATGAATAATCCAACGTAATCCTCACTGTTCATGCTGGTGAGTAGTGAAGAGTTCACGCTACAATGTAAGCTGGACTTTATAGAACTGACTAAACTTACTCATACAGTATTGTTTTAATTATGCAGGGACGCCTTATAATGTATCAATACCTTTTGTATTATATATTTTAATCAAGATGTGTCTCCTATGAACATGATTCAATAAAGGCTGTAAGGTAAAATGATTACAGGATATTTTATTGCTGTTCTTTTTTTCAATTTCTAATGTTTTCTCAATAAATCAATACATATTTAGATTTTTTTCACTCCTTTTTAAATTTTTTTTTTTTAAATTATCACAATAATATTGTGTATCGCATTTATTTTGGCTACAGTAATCATGACATGAAATTTTCTAATCGCCCCACCCCCTAACTGACGCAATGATGTTTAGCAAGCTTCAGTTTATCGTCCGACATCTTGTTCGGTCATTCCCCATGTAGTTCACGATATAATAAACTAGACGTTGAGTGGAGAGCGAGCGAGTGAGTGAACGGTTTTGAACACAGCCATCGTATGCAGTGTGTTCCTCAAGTATAGCTTATTTACCTGTTCCTTGGCGGTGTGTGTGTTCATGACGGCGGTGGGTGCGTGCGAGTAAAGAGTAGCTGAGAAGTTTCCTTTCTGCGCGGGTCGAAGGAGGGTTGTGACGGTGTGGAGGGTGGAGGGGAGGATGGGACCTGAAGAAGGAGGAGAAAAATACGTCAACCCGCAGCCAGAAACTGAATAAACGACGTCCGCACATGAGATCAGATCCTGCTGCCGCCTACCTGTGATCTCCAGACTGCTGATGTTCTGGTACGTAGAACCAACCTGGCTCTTTACATTCACACTGCGGGCCTAAAAAAAAACAAAAAAACACACACACACACACTCAGACAGATGTGCTAACAGCTGTGTATGTGTTAAATGTGCGTGTGTGCGTCTCCATACCTTCAGCGTGTGCATCGTGGCCCCTCTGAAGGCGACGGGAGCCAGCAGCGTCGGGGGTAACCCGGCCTGGGAACCGGCTGCAGCCACCAGACTCTTGCAGTTGATGAGGAAGTTGATGAGGGTGAAGGTGTGTGATCCCTCCACACACACCACAGACTCCGGCCGGTGGTCCACAGACACGGCGTGGCCCTCCTTACGACTACACCTGCGGTCAAGGAGCTTTGACTGGAAGTTTATAACACGTAGCGATTAAAGTTAGACGTTATGACGCAAACAGGTCAGCTGACAGTCAGTGTCAGACGTGCAGGAGGATACAGTTGTATGCTGATGCTGTCTGGCTTCTTGATTTTGTCCTGGACTCCCATCTCCTTCAGCCAGGAGAAGCTGCAGTCTTCATCATCGTTGTATCCGTCATTCTCTCCTTCATCACCTGCCGTACAGTCCTCGCCCTCTTCCGGCTCAGAGCGCCTACGTTCAAATAATTAGAATAATCAACAAAAATCTGGGAGATCTGATTGTTGTGAGTGTACACTGGAGACACAGAGAGTGAAAGGAGCGCTCTTACTCCTGCACGATCTCCTTCTCCTCCTCCTCCTGTCGCTGATGCACTGCGAGGCTCTGCTGCTCTTTGCTCTTCCTCCTCTCCTCCACTAGAGGGAGACTGAACTCTATGCCTGCACAGGGACACAAAATGAACAAAGAGCTGGCAGTGAACACGTGCGTATGTGTGTGTGTGTGTGCACGTAGCAGCAGCTCAACACGAACGAAGCCGCTAACCTCGCTGCATTCCTAAAAGTTGAAGACTTAGCAGCTTTATCGTAGCACCGCTGACAAGACGAGCTAATTCTGCTAATGGCTAAGCTCGCGCTCTTTTTTTGGTCACTTTGCAGCTGTTGTCAACATTGACTGCGGATGTCGGTGGAGAAGCTTTCAGGTTAATTTTATACTATGATAATTAATGTTTGAGTAAATAAAAAGCCTGTATCTTCATCATGTTGGATACAAACCACAACGCCCTCTCCCCAGTACAACCACCACTACAATTAAAGTCTAACTCTGTGGGAAACGCTGGTGTGTCGTGCAATGGCAACAACACGATCTCTGTGGGCTCACCTTCAGCCTTCATTGCCTCTCTGAGACCTCTGGTTGTAGGAGAGATTGAGGCAGAGATGCTGCTCGAGCCCCCGAGACCTGCTGCCCTGAACAACACTGTGAACTGAAGCAACAGGTTGGATTAGATTACAACAGGGGAATTTAGTTTTACGTTTATGTGCTTGTGACCAATCTAATTTCCCTCTTGGGGGATCAATAAAGCGGATTCATTCATTCAAATGGATAAAAACACAAACACCTACCTGATAGGAGCAGACATAGAAGTAAGGACACAGCCTGGCCTTCAACAGGCTGTAGAGAGACGACAGACTGACCGACCTGAAGACGACAGCCGCAGAGAAAAGGCTTCAATATGAAACTGTAGAAAAACAGACTAGCACCGAAATGTGTGTTTTTGCATAAAATGAAAACACATAAACCCAAAAAATATAACACACATGTTCTTCCCATTTAATTTGTGTGCACATGTGATTTACAGAGCAGACATGTAAGCTGTAGATTTCAGTTTTTCTCTCCAGTCTCACCACTCGCTCATGAGACTCTGCTGCAGGGCTGTGTCGTGCGCCCACGGGGCGCTCTTCCCTGTGAAGCTCCTCTCAGCGTTGATCCTGGGGAACAGAGAGATCCAGGGCAGGGACGGGTGCTGCCAGTACGCCAGACTCTGCTGGAAGGCACAGCGAAGCTCCGAGCAGGACTTGGGATCCTGCAGGTGAACAGTGACGATTCGCAGAGTGAGTGAGAGGCTTTGGACGTTTTCTCGCTGAGCTTCTGCTGTAACGTCACGACAACAAACGATTCTACCTGAAGACTGTGTGGCAGAGTGCCAAACTGAGCTCTGCAGTGCCGGCTGAGCCCCAGAGCTTCCTCCTGAGCTTTTGGGTGCTCTGCCCACGACAAGGAGAGCGGGGAGGTGAAGAGGAGGCGAGTCTTCAGGCTCCAGTCCGCCGGGTACTCTGTGCAGACGGGAGGAGCGATGGAGGCCGGAGCGATAGCCTGAGGACTCTGGAAAGAGAGACAAGACAGGTTACATTAAAAATATATTTAAATGACAAAGATGAGAAGAGAGTACAAACATGACATGTCAACATGTGAGAGGTAAAGAAAAAAATCCAACCTTCAGCAGGGGATTTTTAACATCCTCCTCCTCTTCCTCAAACAGAGAGTCATCTTCAGAGAATGCGAGACACTTCTACAGCAGAAGACATACAAGTGAAAAAAAGCAGATGCCACTTTATTCCTGTCAGTAT
>JAQFJB010000017.1:4759599-4772161 GCA_029874875.1 Naso minor
ATTACACCATTTTAAATCAGTAGTCCAAGCATTTTCACCAGCCTTAAGACATAGTTATAATATTTGCGCATTAGAGATGGTCCGATACTTTTTTTTTTTGTATTCCCAATACTGATTCCGATGCCCAAGTTTGGGTGGCCCTGGATGCCTACCATCCTAAAAAAATAATTCCTTTAAAACGTGAGAGGTATAATCATAATTTACTTAAATGAAAAGATTTAAATAGAACACTATAAAACAGTGCAACAGCAACTTAAAATCTAATTCCTTACTCTGTACTAACTAAGCTACCTGGGAAGTGGCTGGGTACCGTTTAGCGAATAATGAATCACATGATATCAGATCTGTGCCAGACTGGGGTACTTGCCGATACCAATATTTTCGGTAGTATTGGAGGCGTTTTTCGATACTGGTGTTGGTATCAAAACAACTCTACTACGCATATCAGAGAACATCGATACCAGTTTATGTGTGGGAGGCTGATATCGGCTGATACTATCTGCAAAGCGATTCATCGGTCCGGCCTTAATCATCATGTTGCAGTACGTGGGTGGTTCGTGCAGATGAACAATGTTAAACTTCCCTCCATTGTCCCAGCACCCAGACCCCGCTGCTTCACTTTTGCTGGCCTTGCGGCTGTCGTTCAAACCACAGATTGTACTTCCGTGTTTTTGCGTGCCTCCGTCGGGTCGGGAGGGTGAGCCGCCCCTCGCATTGTCTCGGATCGAGGAAAGTGATTTGAAAGGAGCTGGCTCCTGTATTGTTTCCTGTTTTACACAGACATGTCAAAACCAAGCGACGCCCAACTCACAGTACATCACTCCCCAGGGGAGCATTTATTTGTCCGGTGCAGCGCAGTTTATCCAGTTTGTTGTAGGCTTTTCTACCAGTTGAACAAAAGGGAATATGCCAGCTCTCTGTCTCTCTCCTTCTCATGTAACAGAAATTTAAAAAAACCCAAAAAAAGCATCTTTCTTCTCCACAGAGAGTCCAGTTTTATGAAAAGACATCTTTCCATCAGTGGAAAACTCCTTTAAAAAGAATTTGATCTACTAGACTGACTTTATAGATGTAATGGCAATGAGCTGTATAATGTCATAGTGACTGTGACACTTGAACAACCATCTTGTGTCTTAGCAAATGAGTCACTAATCGGTAGATGATCAGTCACAGATTGCAGCTTTAATTTGAGTCTTCCCATTAAGGCTCATGAAAAGTTTTGGCTCCTCCTTCAACTTTTTCTGACGACGTGTTTAATGTCAGTACGTGACTGAAGGCTGCTCTGCTTTTTATGATGCCCGTCGGTTCGTTAATGTTTGATATATTCTGGTGATAATGAGCTGCTGTCGTTTTGCCGACTTTGACTGATTCATGTTTTGAAAAACTGACACACCTTCTTTCATTGGCACACAAACCATAACTGAACTTTGTCGTTTACGTAGAGGGACTTCCCGACGGGAAAGCCCTCATGTGGTCACATCTGAGCTACTGTCGAAAATAGACTCAAACGCATTTTTTACTTGGATTTTGATTTCAACGTTTCCACCGTAAATATAGTCCAAACAGTGCTCTGAGTCACATCTGCAACCCAAAGGACCGAGTAATAATCTACATTAAGCATCTGTGAGTCATCGGTCTCGTGAACTCACACAGAAATCAGCTGAAAATGTAGAACTGAAGTGTCGACTTAGTGGGATTCACATCTGGAGGAGACGAAGCGAAATTTGCTTTGCATTTTTTACACGAGATTTAAAAGTTGATTTAAAGTGAAAGAGTCAAACTTTCAGACCTTGGAGAGGTAAATGAACCAGTGTTGCTGGTTTACGTGCAAGTCTTTACAAATATCACGTCCGACAAGTTTTACAGCGTAACGTTATGTAGTCTTAATGTCATTATTAATAATTAATTACAGTCACCGGTTGTTTTAGTGGCATCTTATCCAAAAGCCAGTGTAATATCTTTTCCATGCTGCTGCACATTTATGATTTCGTGCTAAACTTAACTGTTAATCTAATGTAGATAAACACGACTTTCTTCATCTGTGTAGCTCCTGCACAAATCCCATTTTTTTCCCAAAGAAAAATTCTTTTACTGATGTTAACCTCCTCATCTGTGCTGCACCGGCTTCTGCTTCAGTCTCTATAAACTCGTGTTGTTTTGACTGAACAAAGCTATAAAACTTAATAACAGTGAGTTTAAAAGAGACTAAGAAATCTAAGTGCAAACCAAGACTTTAAGTAGTTAAACGCATGTACTTAAATGTGTAGAAAAGTTCAAGTCCATGAGCTGGCTCTCCACAGATGATGTCTGCAGCCTTAAATACAATCACCTCGTTTAATTTCACAGATTTATGAATTTTATGCTGCATGATTTGTCTTGAAATTAGCCGTAAATGTCTTGCCATTTCAATTTAAAAACACCTCATGAAGCATCTAAGGTGTAACCCTGTTGCGTGCCGGCCTAAAGTCCTGTCCGCAGACACAGCAGCTGGTGTTTTTCTAGAAACAGATGTGTTAAACTGGGATCTCTCTACCTTTTCTGTGCTGTCTTTAAGCCAGCAGACGGTTTCAGTTTGGAATGTCATGCAAGCTGCATTAGTTTGTCAAGTTTATTAGGTTTTACTCGTCTTTGTATGCCATTTGAAGTTGCGACCTCGGTCGGTACAGTAGGTTTCTGTTTTGCGGCCTCGTTTCACTGGTTTGGTGGATTCTTTAGTCCGACATCAGCTTTGTGAAGCAGTGAGTTGAGTTATGCTTCTGATTTCCTGGGCGGCATCACCTACACGTCAAAAACAATAAATCACGCCTGAGGGTGGCCAGTCATTTGTCTGTTAATAAGGTGTGACATGCAGCCCCACCTCTGCAGGCACACAGGCAGCAGTCCTTTCTCTTTCACATTGTGCCGTACTGCTGTTTCCCCACAAGGTGGCAGTCTTGGCTCATAAATCCTCCCAGCTGGGTGAACCGTTGTTTATATAACCTTAACATGCTTTGAGAGGCACTGACCTAAAATGTGCCTTGCAGCTAAGTGGAAATGTCCTTCCAGCACGCAACGCGTGAATCACAAAGAAGTGAGCGGCGTCAGATCTTTTCTCTGTAAAAACATCGACCCTGTTTGCTCACCGTCAGAGCCGAGGGTGTAATAGAAGTGTGTTTCTGTGTTTTTGGCTGCAGCGCTGCAGCTATTGATATTAAATATACTCTGGCAGGGTTTGACACACAGTAGGAATGCTTATTTTTGGGGTTGGACTGATTCACTCTTCCCATGAACAAGTTAATATCAGCCTGTCTGAATGACTGTGAAATGAGTCAGGCTGTAACGGTAACTTGTTTTTTTAAGAAGTCTAAGTTCGTGCCATTAGAAGTGAGTTGACAAAATAATTCCTTTGCAGTCCTGACATTGATTCATGGGGTCACATCATCTTTTAAGGATGTGCAGCTTTTGCTTATTTAAGAAAAAAGCTGTTTAAAAAAATGTCATCTTTGTTTTTTAGATCATTTTTCAGAACAAACAGTCCAATAATTGAGAAAATTGCAGCCTCAAAGAGTTTGCTTTATAGTCTTTGTTTTGCATGTTTTTGGTCTGAGTTCATTGTGAATGCATGCATCACGTATTCAGACGCCATAATGTTTGAGCCCTAATGAGGGAAACATCGGAGGGACGATGTTTGCCGTCATTTCTGAACGTGCATGGTGACATGTGTGAAGATCCTGATGCAGCCAGATCAGAACATCATCCGCCTCTGACAGATTCAGTTTTAGGCATCATGGGGGCGGGGGGCAAGTAGTCGGGTGTCACGTTTGCTCGCCGTGTGCCTTCCTGCTGAGCTGCAGATTCTTAAAGAAAGTCACAGGCCAGCAAGGATGCGATATGTGCCTGTGCATGTCTGTGTGCTTCTCTGGGCTGGAGCGTGTTTACGAGCTCAGCCGTCAGGATGGTGTGTGCATGTGTGTGAAATGGTAGGTGGTTACAGGAGAGAATTTAATGGTGTAGAACTGCTTTTTTCCCCCCTGCAGGCTTTTGCACGGAGGGAAAAGCATGAGCGAGGAGGAGGAGGGGCAGCATTTCTGGTTTGAACTGCTTGTGCCACCATCGCTCTTCTGACTGACAGCTGTACTTTTTGTGTCTCTCTGTCATTTCACTTGTACATAACTTTGTCCTCAGGCTTTCTCATGAAGGGAAAGTCACACACCTAATGTGGGAGAAATGTTTTGTAGATGCTATAATTGAATCTTTACTCCCAAAACCCTAAAAAGCATCCACCTGATGTTACTGCAAGAGAATATATTTCCCTAATCCCTGAGCATTTTTTTGCTCTCATGGAAAGTTTATATTTGTGCGTTGAAAATGCAAGTTTTTTTCTGTTTTATGCGTCGCCTGATCAAAACAACATGCAAGATCAAAAAAAGATAGGTGGTTCTTTATTGGGCCAGCCCCTTTTTTTTGACGTTTTCAAGCTTGCCATTGCTTGCTGCTGCTGTTTGAGATGGGTGAAAGCTGGTCGGAACATTACTTTAAATGGAAAAATCGAATGAATCTAGAAAAGTTGTGTCTCGGTCCTTGTATCACATTTGGCTCTGGGAGATTAGATCAGAAGTTCTGCAGTGTGAGGCCTTGTTGAAAATGTTTTTGCAGAGTTCGGGAAAGGGAAGTTCTCCGTGAAGGAAGCAGGGATTGTGTCTTTCTCAAGGACGCTCGGAACAAGAGATACTTCTTGTAATCGTAACTGTTCACCTGTTGTCCAAAATTGATCATCCCACACTTTTAGTTTCTTTCATCCGGTTTTGGATAAGTTTTGAAAGATGCTTAAAGTCACTGACTCTCCTTCCTGCCAGTGAAAAGAATTTACTCCCCCACCCGAAAGTGACACTTCCTGGTAAAGCGAAATAATAACAATTCTGCGTAACTCCAGGTCGGTTGACCTTTCCTGCTGCTAAAACACATTCACATCACCGCATGAAGGCGGCGCACCGCAGAGAGCCTCCAGCAAAGTTTCTCAGCCGCTGCTGAGGAGATCCCCACTACTGATACGCTGACAGTGAGCCCCCAAACCTTAAATACAGGAACACCGTGCAGGTCCACGTGACTCGAGCTCGGCAACACACCCGCCTGTGACGTTAATGTCACCAGTCTGTCGTAAGGTTGTGTAATATTGATGGTAAAATGTTTAATGAATGGATTAGAGTGAGAGTAGGGGGCTTTGGACCCCAACATTTGTGTGTGAATTTGTCACACTGAGAGAGAAATGACTTAATGTGTGCAAACAAAGCTCTACAAGTTCAAATACACGGATGAGGAGCCGCTCAGACAGTTTCTGGACTGAAATTGAAGCAAATGTAGGAAACAGAAAATGAATTTCATTTTATTTTCTGCTGCCCTTTTTATGAGAAAAAATGCTGTTTTTTGTTTAACAACATGAAAACAGATATTGAGTTAGTACATATGGATGATGCACAAAGATTAAGTTGCTTATTTAAATTTTTAAAAAGTGAAAATTTTAAACTATCACGTTAAATGTAGCATGCATGGGAGATGAGAAAACAAGCTCTTTATCAAGTAGGACTGGACGATATATCAGTATTGTGTTGTATCCCGATATGAGACAAGATATCGTGACAGATTTTGGATATCGTTATAAGTGTCGTCTTTTCCTGGTTGGAAAGACTGTTTTCATTGTTCTCTCATTTACCTTTACCCATTTATCCACATTACTGATGATTATTTATCAAAAAATGCCGTTGGGTTAATATTTTGTGAAATCACCAACAGTCGTCCTTACAATACTGTCTGTGTGTCGAGGTATTTGGTCGAAAATATTGTGATATTTACTTATTTTATCACCTTAGCTGCTCCCATCCCTTAGAATGCATGCAAGGTGTCAGTCACAACCTATATGATCAATAGTTATTGATATCGACTGATATGAAACTTCACTGAGGTTTTCCAGCTGTATCGCCGAGTTCTGTTATGAAGATAAACTGTAAATTAGCAGAATTTATTTATTTATTTAAGGAGCGAGAGAGAGGGAATGACGTGCAGCAAGGGGCCTGTTTTAAAGTCCATTAATCATTATCATCGTCATCCGCATTTCATTCAGAAAATAATTTGCAGATTAGCTGAAAGTGATGATGGAACATTTTGTGAGCTGCACATCTATTCATGCATGATCGTGGCGTCTCCATGTGTCACATTCCTCGCTAAATGTAGCAAACCAAAACTTCCCTCTGTTATTTTTGTCCTCTGCTTATAATGTGTTCGCACTTGATTGTGAACGTGGAGTGTGTGAGGGCGATGAAACTTAATGCCTCATCCATCACAGGAACAAGGCCTGTCTGCGGTGAACCTGAACAAGCGGAGATGTCAGCGCTCAGTCTCCCTGCTTCCCTTCGCCTTCTCCTCTGTCTCTTTCATGGCCCATATGGCACAGAGGCTGGTTATGTAAGGCATTGCGTGCATGGCAGAGACCGATTCACTTACGCTACAGAGAGCCGCTGCCCTGAAGCCCTGTGATGTCACTGGAGCTGCTGGAGTTTTGGGGCGTTGCTGCTCTTTGTTTAGGCTGTTTGGGCCACGACTGAGGGAGATTTTTCACCGTTTGCAAACAAGTCGACGGTTGTTTTTGATTGCTACCTTTGTCGCCTTAGCCTGCTTAGGAATTACACTTTAAAATCTAAGAGGTGATTGTTTGCTGCAGGTCCAAATTTGATTCTCCTCAGGAAGTCTTAATAAACGCCTTCCTTTCTCATCCTGTTTTTGTTTTTCTAAATTACACAGATAAAAACAGGCTTCCTTTGCATGTGTGCCGTCTGTGCGCGTGCAGTGGGGTTGATCTTGCTGTCGGCCTTGGTTCTCCTCTTTGTAAATGCCAGTGCTCAGAGCCTCCGAAACCGGATTCCGCCAGTTTGCAAACATAGCTCCACTCGCGCACACACATGCACACGTCGGCTGATACAAGAACACACAAACGGGACGCATGGACCCGCACAGACGCATGCGAGCTCACGTCTCCCTGCTGCTTAAAGGCAAGTGATGTGGAAGAAGGCGGGCGAATCACAGAGCAGCATACAGACCCATTTAAAAAAAGAAAAAAAAAAGGATGCAAGCGGAGAAATAGAAACGGGGAAACTTTACTTGAGAAGGGGTAAAAAAAAAAAAAGGTGTGTGACATCATCTTATGTCGTCAGATGCAGTATTTTGTCTTGAAATGATCTGATAGCTTTCAGCTGTGTTGTGATTTATTTCTCCTCTTCGCTTTGTGATGTCCCCTTGCAGCAAACCCTTCACTCCTCCCGTATAACTCACAGTTCTGGCAGAGTTGGATCCTCCTAAGGACCACACACTGCAGCATGAGCGATGGCTCCCCAGTTTGAGCCCAGCTCTGCTTTTACTCCAGCCGCACAATAAAGTGAGGCGGAAGCATTACTTACACTCAGCTGGAAGCTTTTGTTAGAGGGAACGTAGATTAAGGAAGGGCTGTTGTGGTTGGATGCCTTCTAGTGTATGTACAGCAAATACACAAGCTGTCAGCTCTATTGATTTTACACTTTGGAGAAACATGTAGCCACTGAAGCTGAACATCACCTCCTCTGCTTGATGAGACATACCTCTGTCGTTTACTTGAACGCCTTCTTCATAGTTCAGATGTTTTCATTAACGTACGTTTTTAAGATGTAGGACCGGTCTGAATTTACATGTAAGCCTCCAGATTTAAAAGACCATGTCAGTTACTACATGTCATTACCTTTTGTCAATATCGGCCTCATAGGGTACATAAACCCCGCCCATTTTTCCCAAAATAGCTTTATCTATGAGATATTTTGCTTGTTTACATTTTGTCCGTATTCTGTGAACGTCACAGAAAGTAGCTGAAAATGTTTGACGTTAATTTAAAAAACCGTCTGTCAGATGCTAATATTCAAGCTGGGAATATTATTACTATTTTTCCAGGCGTAATAACTTTTGTCTTCGTCAAAAGCAGATCAGGTATTGCTTGAGGTTTTACTGTTTATTATTTACTAAATTTGGCGTTTCTAAAACTCATTTCTCAAGAAAAAGCCTGAAACTTTCATGATTTGTGCCTAAAGATAGATGTCACGTCTTTCTTTTTAGAAAAATGTGGGCAAAGCGAGCCCATCTCCTCTTTTTCTTTCTTTCTTTCTTCCTTTTTTTAAAATAAATGTCCTTAGATGAGCTCCATGAGTTGTGGCGACGATGTACACCACCCACTTTTCTATTCTGATCTGCTTGTAGCGAGTGAATGAAGGTTCTTAATGCGGACGGGGGTGTTGTTAGAGGCTAAATGCAGCCTTAAAATGAGCTCTGCCTGGTAATTGTTTTATCCACAGTTTGGCAAAGTCGAGAGCTCCTTACCTAACAAATAACGTCTATTAGCTCTTTGGAGCATCAGTATGGTTGTCTGGCCAATAGGGAAGGTTTTAATTTGGAATAAACTCATTTAAACTTAAGCTCTCTAAGTAAGTATTAGTGTGTTATCTCTGCTTGTCCACACAGCATATCTGCTTTCCAGTTTCTGAGTCTCATAAGTGTAGCATGAATGTACATTAAGCTTTAACACACTGGTTAGGTAATATATGGGTCAGCCCTCTGCAGCCCCACGCGTGAGCTTTAGATGGAAGTGGACAGAGAATGAATGAAAGCATCCCCATCTGTGATGTCGTGACGTCAAGGTCTTGCCATTGGCCGGGCCGAGTGTGTCGTGCCAGCAGAGATTGGCTGAAAGTGAAACGTCTCCAGACCAGTTTGGAGCCTTTTGTTCCAAGTGGGCATGCGTACAACGGCCCCAAGCATGCAAGTACACAATGTACAGATACACACATTATGTAAAGAGTTTTGTTCTCAGATGACAGATTAAAACTTATGGAAACATAAAATCATTAGTGGGTGGTAACAGTAGGCGATGTCACGTTTTTCCCGCTGCTTGTAACTTTGGTGCCTTTAAATACTCTTTTCTCCGACCCTTGACTGTTTCTTGGATTAGTGGCACGTACAGTGACGAGAAGAAAAGAATATGTGACCTTCACCTAATGAGGTTAATAACCTCACTGCTTGCATTGTGCTGAATCCCACCAGCAAACTCTCCGCGCACCCCTCGCCGCCATTTTGTCTCCGCAGCTGTACGCGCTCTTCCCTTTGTTCTCTCACACGATGCCGAGTTTTTAATAGTGGATGCTCTCAGTTTTTTGTGCGCCTTGCATCATCCGGCACGGCTAGCCATCTTCATTCGATCGTCTTTGTTGAGACTGTAATGTAAACTGTGTGGAGCCTTTCACTGATAGCATGGAGGTACACGTGAGCCATGCTCCAGCGGAGACCCACACTGTGAGAGGGCGTGTGTGTCCAGTGTGCATCCGCTGATGAGGAGTGACAAGACAGCTAAAGGCACGGCTGGTGCAACATACACATACTTGCAGAGACAAACAAGGAGGGGCACAGTGTGAGGAAATGTTGATGGTATATTTGGGGAACTTAAGGACAAAGGCAGCCGCTCTTTGCTACAGGTTTCAAGTCGGGTACCACTCCTGTGTCCATCACCATCACGGCGTGGATGTTGCAGGAAAGACGAGAACAAGTGAGAGGTCGCTGGCTGATGGGAGTGGCTTGTGAGCCTGGTTACGGGGTGTGTGGTCAAAAGTAGCTCAAGCTATTGGTCGGATAAGTCTAATCTCTGTTGACAGTTTATATAACAACAGAAGGAGGAGGTGACACGGCTCCACATGCGGTGACATCACAGCCCACCATCCAGTCTCCCCTCGCTGTGCACCCAATCATCTGAGAGTGTACAGGCGATTCAGGCTTACAGTCAGGAGGACTTAGAAACTAGCGCGCGCACCAGTTGTACGCACACGCACTCCCACTCCCATCCCCATCCGACCCAGCTCCAACCTGGTCTCCTTTGTTGGTCAGGCTCCCCCATGTGAAGTCCTCGCTGCTTAGGGCAGAAGGGGGTCGGGGCCAAAGGGTACAGGTCAGGAGGACAGAGGAGGGTGCAGTGGTGGTGTTTGTTTTGGGGGTGTTTTTCAGCGGGGGTGGGTGTGAGGGGCCCTCTGCTCGATTTGGAGTTTGTGTTTTAGCCTGAGAGCATCAATGAGAGAGAAGGGGCTGGCCGGGGCAGGAGGAGCGCCGGGCAGGAACGCCATGGCGCTAAAGCTGCTCTTCTGGGAGCTGGAGAAGCATCTGAAGAGGTAACGCTGGCTGTAGTGTTGTCACGTTGTTAGGGGGTCGGCGGCGGCGTAGAGGGGGTCAAGTCCACTGGAGCGACCCGTGGGTTACACGAGGGTGGCCGTTGCAGGGCTTTGTGTCGATGTGTCTGTCTTATTGTTGTTGTCATGGTGCCGTTAAGTTGCTTGATTGTTGTCGAGAATCACAAGTAGGGCCCGCAGCTGTCAAAGCATTTATCCAGGAAACTGAACAAAACACCCGCAGTTTTCAAATCTAACTCGACATCAGCACACACATGCGCCTGGTTCCTCTACCTGCATCCAGGCACATCACCTCGGCATGTTCAAACTCCCACTCAGCTGCTCGTACGGGCTATAAATGTGTTCGAGGACACAGTGTTCTCGCTTCTGCACATGCATGTTGTTAGACTTGGCCCGCATGCGAGCATGAACGCATGTTTGGCTCATGTTCGTTCTCTGTAAGGGGGTCCTGGTGAGATCCAGGAAAAGAGGACTGACTTTATCTCTCGCCTGCTTTCAGTTAAAAAAAAGATTCCCTCCAAACTCAACTGCCAGAGATAAGCATCGTGTTCCAGTTCCTCAATTAATCCATTTAGCCTACATTTGCTTCCCTCTGCTCAGTGATTATCAGGCCACTGATAGACATCAATGCAACCCAGTAAACCAACATATATGCAGCTTGTCCAACATAAAACCCACAACCTACAGTTCACAAACTGTCCTTTTGTGCCCTTCTGCAAAAGTGTGTGATGTCTGTCCCCAACATTTTTTTGCATAAGCATATCTATAGGGTCTCTGCAACTGCCCTTTGAAAGACACAAAAGAAGAAGTCACTACAGACGTTATTTTCCACTTCTCTAAAATCACCACATACCATTAAAGTTCCCACAACTGTGTAGCAAGTCAGTAACAGAGCCTGAGGAAGTAAAATACAAAATATAAGCATGTTCTCCTTAAGCAGGTTTCTGATCTCCAGACTCCCATTTTACTGAACTTGTTTGCCTCTCAGTAAATGTTCCAGCCAGAGACAGATATAACAGCTTAAGGTGCTTAAAGCAGGGCAGGTATCTAAAAGGAGCTCAAGTGTTTCGCCACTGATGCTTAAAGCTCGACACTCCCGCCGAGGCTTTTACATGTGTCCCCTTGTCCAGTCAAAGCCAGTAAAGGCGGTGAATGAACGGCAGTCAGAGGTAAATCAGCTCGCACTGATAAAATAAAAATGTGTCCCAAGGTTGGAAAAGAAAAACCCACCCTGATCGAAGGGGACGCTTTAGTTTCACTTCAGTTACACAGTTCACATCAAATTTACTTCCTGTTTTTGTGTGCTGTTGATCTAAACTCCACGGGGATGACATCAGTCCACACCCTCACCCCATCAAGTCACACTAGTATACTGTAAGGGATCAATAATAGAGGAGAAATATTGATCAGATCAGCCATGAGGAGCTCAGAAGGATTCGAAAAGCTGTTGTGTTATAGTTACATGTGCTGCAATAACCTACAGCAGTTTTAAATGAGGGCCGTAACTAACTCATCTTTTATTTTCCATTTTTACATCACGTTATGTTTGCATACAGTCCAAAGCTCAAAAATGTCGAAGTAACTATTAGGGCTGCGCAATTAATCGAAATTTAATCGATATCGCGACATGGCCCACTGCGATTTTCAGATCACAATGTGTCAAAAATGTCATTTAAGTCAAATATTGTGATGCTGCAGAGTTTTCTTGGCCCACACGTCACATTCTACAGATTTAAGAAAACATCTTTGTTTGTCAGACATCCCTGCAACAATCAGAATCTCCTCATATATCGCAATTCATATCACGATCGCAATATCAGTCCAAATAATCGCAGCGCCAGTGACTGTCATATTATTATCAAGAGAAATCATATATTTGCATTCCAGAAGCTGGAAGAAATGAAAATTTTTTTGCCATTTTCGGATTTAAAAATGATAAATGACATATTTACAGTTTTTGGACAATATTTGTAATTGATTTTGTTCCCTTTCACTGCTGAAATATTAACCAATCAAGTTTTCAGTTGAGAGACATGTTTGATAATTAATATTGTCTGAAAAATCTCCGAACGCTTCTTCTAAATTGGGCTGATTATTTTTATTTTATTAACCTCAGTAGATGCTTAAAGTAATATCTTAATAACTGAATGATTTCAGCTGTAGGGTAAATCGCTTACACGGCCAAGTAACAGGAAATATTTCGATTAACTGATCGATCGTTCAGGCGACGCTGTCACAAGCTGTCTGATGTCTTGTTTTGTCTGACCAAGAGTCCCAAACATCAAACATGCTTCCCTTACTAATTATCACATCATATTTGAGTATTAATTTCCTTTCAATCA
>JAQFJB010000017.1:4772261-4782824 GCA_029874875.1 Naso minor
AGAAAAAAAAAAAAGCGTTCGAGCCTCGTCACTAAAGCGGAACAGAGGGGTGTTCTTGTCGTACTGTAAAGAACAGTGTGTTCCCAGTGTGTGTGCAGTCCGTTCAACTAATATCTGAGGAAGACAAAGGAGCTTATCTTCCTCTGTTTTTCTACCCGCAGACCCTTTTTTTTTTTAACTTTGCCACACTCCTCACACCTTTAGTGCAAATGTTGACTCACTTTCAAGTGACATCTGGACACGACTGCGGTCAGCCTTTACCACAGGGTCAGCATGTGGGCTATTGATTGTATTTACTCAGATTACATGAAGCCTGTGTGTCTGAGAGGCTTGTTTTGTGCGGGTGACCCCGTAATAAGCGAGCTGTGGCCGGTAGGGGGAGACATTGCTTCATGTAACAGCCGGTAAAAGTTTTCCCATCACCTGCAGTCCACAGTTAAGCATTAAACCTACACTTTTATGTAGATTCTGACAACAGATGAGACAAGATAAATAATTAAATGACAATATGAGTTGTTCAAACAGCCGCCCCGCTCTCAAGCCTCTCTTTCATGCCGTGTTGCGCCGTTTTGGTCGGATGCGGGCTTTTATAGAAGACCGTGCAGCAGGTAGAGAGAGATGCTGCATGAATTATTACCATGAGCGGCCTCTCCTCCAATCAGCGCCCCTTTCTCGCATGCATTATGCTAATGAGCTCGCTCCTCCGCCAATCACGCGGCTCCTGGCGCTGTTTTCCTGCATGCATTATTATCCAGAGAGGGAGCCGCGGGTTTGCGGAGCTGCAGCCCGCCGCTTCAGTCTTTGTGTGCTGTGTCCCGGCTGCGAGCGCTGCGGTCGCCCGGAGAGCCGACCGAGCGTCCTGCCCTCAATAATGCGCTATTTTTCTACTTTTCTATCGCTGGATTTCCAGTTTTTACAGCCGAAGAATCGCCTTTGGGGGGTTTAATGGACGGGATAGCATGAATTCCCAGTGTTATACTGTGGCGATGGATCTTGGCGTTTGTCAGCTGAGGAATTTCTCGATTTCGTTTCTGTCCTCTGTGCTCGGGAAGGAGAGCGCATCAGTCAGGGTTGACAATAGGTAATGTCCGCAGGCTTTCTGCGCATTTTTAAACGCAATGTGCGGTGGATGAAAACGAGGCTCCGTGCCCGAAATTGTTGTCTCATTGATTCTCCGCCATCAAAGTCAAAACCTGTTATCTCGACCTCCATTTGCTTTGTTGCGGACGCATATCACCGCGAATTCAAGCGTGTGATTTTTTTTTTTTTTTTTTGACGTCCTCACAGTTTAGCACATCAGGATTCTTTGTGATTTTTCTGCTTGAAAACCACAAATGCATGTCACGTTTTTTCCATTAAAAAAAAAAAAAAACACGCATTTTCACCAAACACCTTGCAGTAATGGGGTAAGATTGCATCCTACTTAAAGTCTCTGTTACAGTCAATTAACAGATTTTATGTTTCTGTCTTTCAGCTCCTCTGGTGCCAGTGTGGTGGCCATTGACAACAAAATTGAGCAAGCAATGGTAAGCCTCTATTTTAATCCCCTGTAAGGCACACAGTGTTTGTAAATAGGCCCCTCTCATGCTTTACATGTATGTGCTGCTGCCTCCAGTGTTATGTAACCCAAGCACCAGCGTGGAGCCCTATAGCTGTGTCTTCCTTTCAGGGCTTCATTTGGTCACGTTTGCCTGTAAATGACATTTGGAACACAATGTGACGTTTGTGTCAAGGGGGCGACTCAGTCCTGCTCTTCAGCAGTGAATGAATGAATGAACAAGAAGCATGAGCGCATGTGTTATCTATGTGAATTTGTTAGGATGCAAGATGCAAGATGGCCATGAGCAGACAATATCATTTCCCCCAAATTTTTCACCTGCTGGTGTTTGAATTAGTAGCAACATGGGCTTCCTGTTCTGTCGCGATTCGGACAGATGACCTCCGGTTGTTGGCAACTCGATGTGGGCCAGGCTAAGGTTCACACGCTATCCCCCTCCTCTCTCTCTTTTCTCATGCATATACATAGTCCCTCACCCTTTCCCCCTCCCTGTCCCGTGTTGCTAGGCAAGCAGCAGCCTCCCTGCGGTTCGGTATAAATAACTCGGACGGTGATAGGCTCCTCCCACCCTGATGCAGGAACATTTTGTTCCCTTGCTGCCTACCGGGGCAGGGAGGAGGAGGAGGAGGAGGAGGAGGTGGGGCGGGTCCACAGAGGAGGGGATGCTCGGATTATTTAACTCAAATCCCCCTTCAGTAGGATGGCAGTGCACTGCTCAGGCATCATCATGGGAATGCGCCAAAAAAAGCTATTACTGTATATTTTTTTCAAAAATGCTCCTTCATCTGAGGAATTCATGAAGCATTTTCATTCCTTGTTTCCAGGGCGACTGGTGGCATGTGCCATGAAAGTCATTTCATGATGCAAAATTAGCTTTTGCTCTGCTGTGTCACACGTTTTTTCCCTACAACAGCAAGTTTGAGTTGCTCGCATGTTGTCTGAGTCAGTTTTTTGTATGGGTTTTTTTTTTTTTTTTTACGATGTAGGAAGTCTGTCGCGGGAGAACCAAAATAGACTTTATAAAAATAGAAAGAGAGTCAAACCCAGGATGTTTAGGGAAGTCCAGAAGTCTGCATGAATCATGAAGGATGGAGTGGGTAAATGGAGCTGCTCAGTTTAATCAGAGTTTCTCCACCTCTGATGATCATTTAGTTCACAAAATGTCCAAAACAAACCCCAAACAAACATATATATATCATGAAACATCACATTTTTTGATACTGCATGTTTCGTCTGACCAACAGTCCACAACCTGGTGATATAAAACACAAAACACCAAATCCACTTTAACAAATTAGAGACACAATATGTTGAAAATCAATCTATTATCAGAAAAGTCCACAAGCCATAACCATCAGTTTTTTTCTTTTGGATGACATTTTTGGTTAATTATTTGCCTGGTGCAGCTCTTAATTAGATGATAAGAGCTCAATTTAGTCTTCAAAATAACAAAGAAAATGGCACATTGTGTTTCCCAAGACCCTTAATTTGCTTGTCTCGTCTGACCAGCTGGCAAAATCTAAAAATACGTTAATTACAAAGTTATAAACAACAAAAAAAAACAGTGTCTTTGTTTGACAAGCTGGAGTCTGCTAATATTTGGCTTATTTGCTTGAAAGAAATAATCACTCAATTATTAAAATATTTGCAGATTAACTGAAGAAAATGGGTTTTCCATATGTTTTGTCGTGTGTTAAGGAGTCTAAATTAGTAAATGTGATGTTTTTTCTCACAAAGGAAACATGCAACATTGATTGTAATGACGTTAAACATCCCCGCTCTTTCTCTCTCCGCCCTCAGGACTTGGTGAAGAGCCACCTGATGTATGCTGTGCGCGAGGAGGTGGAGGTGCTGAAGGAGCAGATCAAAGAGCTGATCGAGCGCAACACTCAGCTGGAGCAGGAGAACAACCTGCTCAAGAACCTGGCCAGCCCCGAGCAGATGGCTCAGTTCCAGGCACAGGTCCAGACCGGCGGCTCCCCGACCGGATCCGCCCAGCCGCCGGTCCCGGCCGGAACGACGCAAGCCCTCCCGTCCACACAGAACTCCGGCACGTCTGCGTAACACAGAAGCTGCACGCTGGAGGGACCCTCTGAGGACGCGAGATGGAGGAGCTGGAAGGAGGATGAGCAGGGAGGAAGGAGTCTTGCCATACTGTGAACTGATTCTATGCCAACGTCTCGAGGAGTGCACACTTGAGCGTAACCGGAGGACGAAAAACAACTCTCTTTTGTTGCACATTTAATTTAACTGAGAGACTCTGGAGTTGCACCGGTGTATGTGTGTGTGAGTGTTCGTATGTGTGTGTGTGTGTGTGTGTGTCCCCTTGCATTGTTTCCAACTTTTACCTGCTTCAGACAATCGTTGTCTTGGTGGTCATTGTCTTAGTAGTGGGGAGGATGAGGGGAAGGACTGAGCTGACAGGAAGGTCGACTCGTAACAGCCTCCCCCGCCGCCATTTTTCAGGGCCACCAGAGTGGGAGGAGCGAACGTGGAGCCCAGCAAACCGGGGGAGCACGCTGCATGTTCTCGTCAGTGCCGTGGAACCCCTCGCAGTGAGACCTGTGGAAAGTGTGCCATCCCCTCGCCCCACAAAACCCAGCACTGTCCATCTGCATCACACCCTCAGTTTTTTTTTTACTCTCCATCTTGTTTTATGGTTCTGTTTCTTTAGTGCTGTGGTTTGTGCACTTTTTTTTTTTTCTCAAGATGATAATGACAATGGACGAACTGCAAAGATTTGTACGACCCATCTGGAATGGGAGTCAAAGAGTCAAGTTCGCTTTTTTCCTGAGTCTCCATCCTCGCAGCAATCCGAAGACGACGACTCTTGCTTTTCTGGGTTGAGGTGGCTGGTTATAAAGAACAATGAAATATATATAAGCTGCGCATCATCGTTCACTCTGAGAACTCTGTGTTCTTTTCGAGGTTCTCGTCACCGTCCCCGCCCTGAACGCACTCTTCCCCTTCTTGGATGGAGCATTAAACATTTATGCAGGGAATCGATGTTTTTAGGGAGGGTTTATCATTTGTTTTTGTCTATGTTGTAGCTCTTGTTGGTGTAATTAATGTCCTAGTGGTCTGTAAAAATTATTATTGGGGAGGCAAATAAGTAGGACATGACTGTTTATAGGTAGTGAACTTTGTACAGATGAAAAATTTCCAATTAAACTCTGCCAAGTGCCTGGTTCCTAACCATAGATACATATATAAAAGCTTTTTTTAGTTTTATTGAATATGTGGGTATATATATCTATGGTTTGCCAGGTTGTGACTACCTGTGATGTCATAACTCAGGGTGGGAACAGAAGAGGATTATTTACCTCCACACTAAGATGCTGTTTCTCCTGCAGTGACACACGGCCTTGTACTGTACGTGAGCTCTCCTCCGCTGTCGCTTAACTCACTCGCTCAAATAATCTGGACTGTTTTACCATTTTGGAGACGTGTGTGGTTGTTTTTTTAATGAATGGCGATGGTGTTCTTCTTTTCTTTGTCTTTTTTTTTTTTTTTTTTTTAATTTTTTTTGTACAGTACAGTGTTTGAGTTGCTCGTAGTGCAACTGGAGCGCTGAACACAATAATGAGACACTTGGCAAAAAAAAGGAAAATGCCTAGCACAAGTATGTCGATGTTTTGTGCATGTTCCTCAGCCCATCACAAATGTGACGTTACAATTGCACTAGACAGTTGCACCTCAAATAAAAATGAAAACAAAAAAGGAAAAACTGGACTGTTCGGTTTTTATTTTTTAATAATACCAAGGTATGTGTCTTTATATCCATGTCTGATAGTGTAAAGCTGATTCACTTGATGCAGACAGGCTTCCTAAAAGACATTTTTTTAAGATACTGGTTCATGTTTAGTCAAAAATATCCCATAACCCTTCTTTTATGCACTTTCACCTTCTAGAAAACTTAAATTCGTAATTTTGGATGCACAATGCGCATTTTCTGGTGTTACTTGTATTTTAATAGAGCAGAAAAGAAAAAAAGACGTAGTTTCATAATGTCGTATGGAAGCGTGGGATCATGGGAATTGCTTATTTTATAGTTTAAAGCCGCCATTGCAGGTACAAACCGTTATAATTGACTCAAGCAGACACATTCACGAACGAGGTAATATATTTAACTTTTATACACATTAGCTTTAGTCATGCTTATCGACGGTCTTCCTTTTTAAATGTTGTGACCCGGAAGTTTGCAACAGGCGACCAATTAACCGCAAATTTAACGTTACCTTGAATTAAACTGTATATTTCTTGGCTTTTGGTAACACTTGGCTCGTTTTAGACATTTCGATGCACAAATGTAACATATTATACGGTTGAATAATCAGACTGAAGAAAAAAAGATAGGCTATCAAGTAAACCAACTTCACAATTTAGCTGGTTCAACACTTTCAAGCTAACAACCGTCACCAGAACACAGTTCTGTGCGCGAGCTGCTGCCTCTTCACTTGACCTCATTACACATGCGCAGAGGTGGTCCACTATGTAAATAGCTATACGTATGAGGACCTGTCATTGGTTATATACGACCGAACCCCCCTGAAGCCATCCTGCTGTTGCTCCGCCCACCGCCCCTCACGTGGACCCTCACGCCGGCGGCGGGGACGCGCAGGCGGGTGCGCGCAGAAATCTATGTGACGGAGCTGCAAAAGGGTGAAATATGTGCATTTAATGTCGCAAAACTCTAATTTTGACGTGTTTTTTTTGTGTTTTTCTGCGAGTAAAGTTGCTGTAGTCAACCAATGGGCTGCGTTTGTGCTTGTGTAGAATGCAGGTGGGAAAAGCACATCTTCGTTATGAGGATAATAAAAGGAAAGACAAAAAAAGTAAACATTTAGATCAGCTCTTATGTAGCCTGAGCACATATACCAGTCTGCCTGTACACATAAATAGTCAGTATATCTCTGTTTTAATCCCCTTTGATGTTGTGTTCTCCTGTGATGTCCCCATACTATTAATAGAAAAATATGATGGGATTATTTTAAATCATTTTCATAATCTCCTTGAAAGATGTACTAATATTACAATATATACATTACACTATATTAATGCAACCCCATAGATTTTTATTAATATCAGCAAAGCTAAAACAAGAAAAGCCATATTAAGCAGCTATCTTGTACATAACCCCACACCATAATTAAATAAGATATGCCAGTTTATTTACTGTATTAAAACCAGTGCAGTTTTATAAAACAACCCTGCAATAAAATCAACCTTCATTAAAGTTAATATCATCGGGAGTGGACTAAATAATCAGTGTAAGTCAATAAAAGCTGCCCAAATAATCATAGATTTAAATTAACCATCTCTAAAAACAGCTTCAGCAAACACTGACACACTGTTACACTTAGTCTGTAATTATGTTTTCACACAATGGGGCGCAGGAGTAACATGTAGTTCATGTTTAAATGTTTTTCAAACACACCTTTGAGGGGGTGTTTAATGTTGTATTGATTTTTAGGGAAAAGCCAGTGCATGACAGCAAGTAGACCTTTATTTTCTTTACATAATTTTCACATAATCACAGCAAACTACATTATAAATGTCACAAAACATAAAGTCACGTAAGGAAATCGTAACATTCCAGACTACATTATGTTGTACTATTTTCCCAATATTTGAAATCTGGAATCTGAATATAAAAAATGTATAATGAACCAAATAACAAAGCACATGCAATCCGACACCACAACAGTGGCGGACGCTTATTTTTAAGGGCACATTTCGACCTCCAGGTACAGCAGCTCCGTGAGTTTTTATATTTTTAGCAACTTTTTCTAGGTGACGTTTTTTTCTCCTGTTTGGCTTCAGGGGCGAGGGCTCCATTTCTTCTTATGTCAGAACTAGGTCATTTTCTTCATTGTTTTAATCTAAAAAAAATTAATACGATAATCTATTTTAATCACATCGTTATTGTACAATCAAAGCAGCTTCTTCTTTTTCTGTTACAGCCCTAGTTTAATAAAAACGTCACCTGAGAAGGATAAAAAGTCTGAGTTTGAAGTGCGCCGGGACAAAATCTGATTAAAAGCATTCTCTGATGTAACGTGTATCTGTTTAGAGGTCGTCTGTCCTCGCCCCCGCCTTGCCACACCTTCCTCAGGTCAGTCTGATCCCAGATCCTGACCTCGGTGCGGTTGACTGGCTGGCTCGTAGAGACAGAGCTCCTGCTCTCGTGTCCAGGTGGCACTTTCGCAAATCCTCCTTCATTGACAAAGGTGTTTTCTTCAAGCACGCCGCCACGGGTACAGGATGTTCTCTAAGGCCGAGGGATCACACGCGGATTAACCTTGTCTATTTGTACCGCTGCTGATGTTTGGATGCACAACTACAGAGGCCAATTATTTACATGAAGTGTTGTGATCTTTAGGCCTTGGTTTGGATATTTAGATTTTTTACTGTGTCCATGCAGGAAATACTTTATTACAATCAGCAGCCAACAGTCTTTAGTGACACTACACACATAAACTCAGACGCATCGAACCATTTTTCTAGCCCACTGTTTCCAGACATCCAAAGACCATTCTGCCCCAAAATCAACCCCAAAAAATCCTCTTTACACCCCCTTTACTCGACCTCCCCCTGCGCTGTTGACGTCGTTCTCATTGCTGAGAAAGCAGGTTGCCTGTTGGTTAAACCCTGAGCGTCCAGACTGCCGGGGTGGCCCCCTACCGCCCGTCGGCCCAGAGAGACACTGTGTGGGGATTAGCCTGTCCGCTGTCTGGGCATCAGAGATACACTTCATGTTTGTACACATAGAAAGAAAATGTGCTAACACACTCTTAATGCTGCAGAATTGCAGATATACCACGGCTGAAAGCAGATTTTATTGCTGAATAAAGAGGAAAAATCGAGCTTTGAACATCTGACCACACAGCAGGTGATCTCACCTTGACTTCAGGATTCAGAGAGCAAATACAGTGAAGCAAGTTTAGAAAAAACCCTCGACTAAAGTTCTGAAAATCAGCCGCGAGAAGATCCTGTTAAATCCTCTAAATATTTTGTGTTGGGTCTTGAGCTAAGAATGGCAAAAGTCTAACAAAAAAAATCGGTTTATTTAGAAATAAAAGTACCACAACTTCTTGCTTCAACAGTATTTTTGAAGAGAGGAAAGCACAATATGAGTGTTTTCATAAAAGTTATTGTAACTACGTTTTGTTTTGCCCTCATCAGTCAGCAGCAAACACCAGATTGGTCCCATGGGTGTTTAGCTGTAGGTACTTTTTTTTAGCACTGATCAGAGAATTTAAAGTCGACACAGCAGCATAACAAAGAGCAGCACAATGGCAGAAATGGTACAAAGGGAAAAAGAGTAAGATAAAGCCAACATAACAGTAATATAAAATGTGAAATACAGTAGAATAAATGTCAATACTAAAATACTAGAATATTAGACACAGTGCAAGACAGATAGTTAAGTAGGTCGACAACTGCTTGGCTGCTGTATGTCCGTGTTTAATTCCATTTTCTGTTGTTTTTCATGATCAAAATGCGTCCATTCTTAATCCTGCCAATAAAACATCAAGTGGTCAATTGTTTCTCTGACCTCAGAAACATCTTGCAACAAACTATTTGAACGGCTGAACATCTGTTGCGCTATATGTTGAAAAAGTGAAGTAAAATGACAATCACAGTTACAAGAATCCACTTAATTTCTGTTTCTTGTGGCCAAAGTGATTGATTATGTTAGATTACAGTAAAAAGTCTCTAAAAAAAACAAACCTATATGTGACATTTTTATTTTATCTAGTCGTGGGATCAGACATGACGACAGTGTTTTGTCCAAAGTTCCGTTCTGACACGTGTTAATGAGAGAACGCTTTGACGCCACACACACAAACAGGTCGCCTGCGAAGTCTTATTTTCTGTCACATGTGCACGCACGCACACCGGCAACACATGTGCACTCAATCAACGCTACTGTCCAACTCAAGTCAGCTGCTGCCACGGGCCTGAGAGGACATGTCATCACAAAAGACACGCGAGGGGTTAATCACTGAGTTAACATGTGAGGCCTGTAAGAGAAACTCTCGAAACGTGTGTGTGTGTGTTTTTGTGGAGAATCTCAGACAATTCACAGCACTGTGCTGTAAATTGCTGCCACAGCTGGATGAACGCTGCCGCGGTCATGCCTGTGTGTTTGTAGGAGGCAGCTGAACACATGGATGCATGGCGGCTTTTATAGAGACCAAATACAAGAAACACAGACCTTCTTTTTAAAATAGCCACAATGTTCGCATGAGCTCACCGTCTTCAGCAGTTTCAAAGAGCGAGTTTTGAGAACGTGTGGGCGTACGCAAGTAACAGCACCAGCCACCAGTTTCTTATGGTCCTAGGTTTTAATCCGAACCTCCTTCACCGCAAAACTATATTTTGTGTGTCAATTACTCACCCTTAGATGTCTTGAATCGAAGAATACATCTTTATTTACTTCCAGCGTTATTCCACGGTAAACGGTTTACTCCAAAAATGTGAGCCGCTCACTTTAGCTGCATTTACTGGCAGTCTATGGACATACAGTTACATCAAAACCATCTAAAAAAAGATTTAGAAAGCGTCGTGTGGTGTAACTCAAGCCTTCTTTATTGTTTTATAGGCTAAATACTACCAAAACACTTTTATTTTGGTTAAAAAGCCGTTAAATCCAACATATTCGGTACAAAGCTCCCAGCTGCGTGCCTGGTCAAGCGCTCACATCAGAAGTTCTAGATGTTTTTGTCGAGCAGATGTAGCAGAAATAACATTGTTTTGAAAGTATTGAGCCTACAACATGATAAAGACGATTTGGGTTACACCGCTAAAAGCTTTTGAGATTCATGTTTTTAGATGGTTTTGATGTTTTGAAACTGTATCTCCATAGACTGCCAGCAAATGCAGCTAAAGTGAGCGGCTCGCATTTTTGGAGTAAACCCGTTTACCGCCGAATAACGCCGGAAGGAAAAAAATTAATTCTTCAATTCAAGACATCTAAGGGTGAGTTATTGATACACAAA
>JAQFJB010000017.1:4822337-4834189 GCA_029874875.1 Naso minor
AGCGTTTTTTTCCAGCCTTAAAAAACAGTTTTAATATCGACACCACGTTTGCCATAGGACAATATCGGCCGATAATTTAGACAAAGCGATATATCGGTCGGGCCTTAATCTCATATTTTTAATATAAAAAGCACACATCACCAATTGATTGACAGTTAACTACTAACTACATTTTTCTCGTTAAAAACAAACGGACGAAATGAGCAAATATTTGAACAGTTCATCTTACAAACTCAAATAGTTTTAATTTTCCTTTTTGATAACTTAGCGTTGTTGATGTGTCCAAGGCCAAGATGCAAAAAATACAACAAATTTCAGACAATTAAAACACTTTTTGTGTGTGTGTGTGTGTGTTTTAAAATACACAATTCACCTCTAAAACAAGTTCCTCTTCTCCTCTGACAGAAATCTGGAGCTCTTTCAGGTATTCCCATTTCTGGGGTAAGTTCATCTCTGTTTCTGTTTAGCGGCATTAACATGTGGTCTGTGTGCTCTGCAGCTTGCTGATGGATTCATGTGTGATTTTTGAAAACAGTGTCTCGGGGATCAGTCCGCCGCGCTTGTTGGACAGATGTGTTTTCAGGACGGGCAAGCTAAAAACACGTGAGTCACTTTGGGGTTTTTTTTTTACATTCACACTGTGGCTTTTTTATGTGCTTTATTTAACTAATATTTTGATTTTAATATGTGTTTCAGGTACGGGACTGGCTGCTTTCTCCTGCGAAACACTGGACCCAAAGTACAACATTTAAGATTTGTATTTCAGTGAAAACATTGACATCCCTGCACACGCTGCATGCAGAGTCATATTCCTTGTGTCTGTTGTTTTGCAGCCTGTCATGTCTGATCACGGTCTTCTGACCACTGTGGCGTACAAACTCGGGCGGGACAAACCTGCCTGTTATGCATTAGAGGTACAGTGTCTTAAATTCACTCATATTCTCATTTTTAATGCAGTCTGTGAATTTGTTACTTTGTGCTAACGGTTTTTCTTTGGCGTTTCTCTTTCCAGGGCTCCGTGGCCATCGCAGGCGCTGTGGTTCGTTGGCTGCAGGACAATCTGGGGATCATCGGATCGTCTGACGAGCTCGGTACGTGTTTGGAGACAAATCCCGTGATGAGTGGATTCTGCTTTGTGATGTCATTTAAATTCCTGTGAGACGGCACACAGAGAGCAAAGTGATGCTGCATATTTATGCATTTCCTGTAAAGATTTTCACAAGAGCCAACAGTGTTGGCTGGAGCTCGACGAAGTCTTGTTTCACTACAGGAAATAAAAATCATGAAGTAGTTTTCCCCCTGGTTCCACTGTAGTCAGCTGATAGCACCACTAGCAGCACATTTAAGTGAGTTATTAAGGTGACTACCTAACAGGAGCTTCAGTTAACAGCAGTTAGCCCTTCATTAAGTAACTACGAAGGCTTTTTGTCCACCAGGAAACTGTGTAATCATGGAGGAAATCAAAAGGGAAAGCCACAAAATATATGATCGAGTTTTATACAAACCGTAGAATTTTAAAGTTGTGTTTTTGTACAATAATCAGTGAGGCCTGGGCTGCAAAAACACTCAGGTGGCATCATAAAAATGTGAGGAAGTGCGTCATTTGATGCCCGAGTGCATAAAGACCCATTCACTTCATTTTTCAGTGTTTTCCTGTAAATTACAAACTGTGAAAGCGGCCTGTCATCATGTCAGATTTTTATGGGAACTTTAACCTTTGGATTAACTGTCTCGCCTTCATTTACCTTCCCTTTGTCTTTCTCCTCCTGTGCAGAGAAGCTGGCTGCATCGGTCGGAACATCCTACGGCTGCTATTTTGTTCCTGCGTTCTCTGGTCTTTATGCACCTTACTGGGAGCCCAGTGCGAGAGGGTAAGACCAGAAACTTCTCTGTAATGTAGTAAAATTACTCCGACAGTCTTCTGAATGAGACTTTCTCTGTGTCACAGGATCATTTGTGGATTAACGCAGTTTACAAACAAGAGTCACCTTGCGTTTGCTGCACTGGAAGCTGTTTGTTTCCAGACGCGAGAGGTACAGTGACAATTTTTCTTTAAGGCGTTTCTGAGGCAAGTTACATTTCCGTGTAATTGATAAAACTGCTTTTTCTAAGTGATAAAAGGCAGATATTTGTGTAATAGCTGGAATATGTGTGCGGCTGCAGATACTGGACGCCATGAATCAGGACAGCGGCATCCCGCTAACTCAGCTTCAGGTGGACGGAGGAATGACGTCCAACAGACTGCTGATGCAGCTGCAGGCAGATATTCTCTGCATCCCTGTTGGTGAGATTTCTGATCAGTCCTCGTCTTGTTCTTTTAGGTATTCTTTAACGTGCGTGAGTCAAAAAGTGCTCCGCGTCACGTCAAAGGCAGAGTGTTGACAGTCATAATAAACGTTGAGAGCAGCCAAACTGGTTCCTCAGCTAACAGCCTAAAGACACTGAAATGTTTGAAAGTGTGAAAGTGGAACTTTGTGCATCGTAGGAGAATTTTAATATACCAAACACTGTCAGAAACCAGTTTTTAACAGTGCAGCAGCCCTTGTGTAGCATTAACTAGGTCTGTCAAACAGTTGTGGTGCTGTACTGGAAGCAGTACTGCCCTCTGCTGGCATCATGTGGAATAAATTTTAAAACAAACTGCAGAAAATTAAAAACTGCTCCTGAAAAAATGTTTCTCATGCCCACATTTTTTTTCTCACAGTTTTGCTTTTGAGTGCTATGGCTTAAAATGACACTGATCATGTGCCAAAATAAAATATAATTCATACATTCATAGTAAACTGCCTCCAAACAGCAAATATGAAACTTCAGCACATACAAAAATGCACCAATGTTGTTTTTAATTGCTAAGTACTACTACTACAAGTATTTAAGAGGGGTTAAAGTACTTGTTAAAGTTGAAGCAACGTGTTCTATATGTGCGTCGTGACTTTCAGTGAAGCCGTCCATGCCGGAGACCACCGCCCTCGGTGCGGCGATGGCAGCAGGAGCAGCAGAGGGGGTGAGTGTGTGGAGTCTGAGCCCCGAGGACCTGAGCGAGGTCACGTCCGAGAAGTTCGAGCCTCAGATCAATCCTGAAGGTCGGTGAGCCGCCGCTGCAGGCGTCGCTGCGCGCTGTTTGTGCCCGGCAGCTGCTGCTGTAACATCGAAGGTGTTTCTGTTTTCACGCTTTGCAGAGAGCGAGCTGCGATACGCTCGATGGAAGAAGGCGGTGCAGAAATCCATGAACTGGGAGACGACGGAACCTGTCGGTAATGGAAACGGTGAGCGCATCTGTTATTAGCGTTAACTTAAGCCATCAAGTCTTTCTGCGTATAGACACAGTGTGTGAATAATCCGTGCTCACACAGCCGTGCTGTTTCTTAGAGTCACACTTTGAAATTTGTGAAGTTGTGAACCCGTCCTTTCGTGTTTTTAGCTCACACCGGCAGCTAGCATTTGATTAGTGAATAAAATATAACATGTTTGATGCTTAATTTTCCCAGTGTAGCATGTTTCTAATTCTTCTGCTCTTAATTATTGATTTGCGTGAGTAAATTTGTCCTGCACTCAGAGAAAAGACCCTCAGACCTTTGCAGGACTATTTTCCTTTGAGCCAAATCAAAGTAACTTGTTAAATTAAATTAGCTTTGCCTGATATGAAGTAGATGAAGCTGTAGGTCGGATTCTGTGTTTGTTGTTTGGAAATGATTGTTGTTCTTTCTCCTCCTCTGTGTGACCCAAAGGTGAAACCAGCATCTTCAGCAGCGCTCCGCTGGGTTTCTACATCATCGGCAGCATGTTGATGTTAGTTGGTGCAAAATACCTCGCAGGTCAGTCTCTGCCTCAGAATGTGTCTTACTTACTTGTGCAGGTTCTGTTTTTTTTGTTTGTTTGTTTGTTTGTTTTCTACTTTAAAGGAGAAGTTAGTTTTTTGCACATTCACTCACTCAGACAGCCCATCCAAAAAAACAATAAACACTTGTTTTAAAAGACATGAAACTCGCTGACACTAAAACACACAGCTAAACACTGATTGTTTGTTTGTTTGTTTGTTTGTTTGTTTCATGAAGCAGCTGAAAGAGCCGCTTTTTGGTTATAAATCCGTGTTTAGCGTCACGTTTTAGTGTCGGTACTTGAGAGGACGCCACCAAACATTCGGCGAGTTTCATGTCTTTTCAAACGAGCGTTTGTTGTATTTTTGGACTGTCTGTCTGAGTGCACACGCTCCTCCGCTGTTTTGAGCTGGCGATGATGTCAGCAACGTGCTCCAGCTCGCGTGACTGCGCCGCTCAATGTCAATAACGCTGTGAAACATTGTGTATGATGTAAATATCCATATTAAGGCTTAATGTGCAAAAAAAACAAATTTCTGCTTTAATTTTTGTACATTACGGCCTCGTTCAGACTGTTCGCTCATACTGAATTTTTGGCAATTCCAGATTGTATCCAGACTGATTTTAAGTCTCAACAGCAAAAAATCACGTGAAACACGACTTTTGCACATCAGATCCAAACGTCAAGGCGAGGTGGTTTGAAAAGTGATTCAAATCGGATTTCTAGAGATGTGTCTTCAGTCCGGACGGATACCAGGCGCCTGAATGGAGTGTCTTGACGGACAAGATGGGCTACAGAGCCTGACAAACGTCCCGCGGCACGTTATTAAATTTGCACGCCACCTCTTATCATCAAATGTCCTGGGGACGACACAAGTCTGCCATGAATGCAGCACCAAACATTTCATGTTCATCGTTCTGTTCGGTGTGTCTGGTGCGGAGGAGTTCAGCACCAACACTTGACAGCGCAAGAGTTGGAAAACTGCTCACCAGCGCACATACTGACGCCTACGTCGTTACCACAGTAACCATGCAGATATGTCGGCACAGAGTGGTGACGTCTGAATGCAACACATCCGATCCTGATCACTTGGAAATGACAGTGCGGACAGTCTGAACACGGTCTAAGATTCATGTGTTTTTATTTTAAATGCACGTTAATATGACGTCTGTGGGAGATAAAGTGAGGGCATTTGATTTAGTGCTACGTTTATATTTCTGTACAAAATGTGCCCGTTTTTAAAGAAAATATCTTGTTTGCATTTATAATAAATCAAAATGAAAGCTTCAGCGTGTTCACGAGCTACTTTTCAAACATCTGCAGATGTTTATCCCGTAACTTAGAGAGTTTGATATTTGAAGTTTCTGTCACATTCGGTTAATGCCGGTGATGATGATCTTCCTGTTAAAAAAAAACAAACAAAACCAAACAACAACTTCCTTTTTGACTTTAGGCCACGACTAGGCTCCGTCTCCTCGAGGTGCTCAAGCAAAGAGGAAAGTGGAAACAAACGCTCTTCACGCTGGACCACCACTTGTACTCTCGGTCGCACTCGTTTCCCGGAAGAAATTCCAGGAGAAAGACGCTCCCGCTGAATTTTTCTGGGAAATCAGGACACGTTTGAACAGATTAACGGGATGTTATGGATTTCCTTTTTTTATTTTAATGAATTTTTCTCTGCAATGGACAAGAACACATCAGTACATCTCACTAGTTTTAGCAGCAGTGTGCATGCAGCATCTTTTTGTCTTTTTCTTTTTTTACTGTGGACATGGTTTGAATTCCTGAGTTTATTTATGTCGACACTCGACTGATGGTGTTTCAGACTGTTGTAATCTTTCCACGTCTGTGTTGCGTGAAGCTGTCTGTTCATCACTTCACTGGTACCCGTGAACAGTCGTCCGACAGTCACTGTGATGTGTAATTGTTCTTGACTTTTCACTTTGACCTACAGAGGAATTTTAGAGCACTTTATATAAATATATTTTGTTTTTTTTCCAAGGGGCGCCGTTAACGAACAAAGTCTAATATAAACTCAGTGGCCACTTTATTAGTTTGAAATGTAAATTTTAAAGCAGTTCAACTCTGCTGACATAAAGCTGCCACAATGATTCGTTTCTCGAAGTTTGTTTTGATTGTTTTTGCCTTTTGTTTATAATTTTTGACCACCCTTTCGCATCAGATCGTGGAGGTGTTCCTAATAAAGTGGCCGCTGTGCATTCAGTTGCGATTAAGACACAGAAGGTTGTGGTGATAAACTGATGAGGTTGCTACTCGGTGAAAGTGTACGTATGTTTGTGAGCGGTAAAGACGTGCTGTGTGACGAGCGAACACGCCACGAGGAAAAGATGAACTGGGAGACTGTTTTTGGGTTTTTGTGTTCACACAGAAAATATACAAAGGAAATAAAAAAAAGTGAGATCAAATGAAATACTCTCAAGCTCGACACCAACTAAGAACAGCATTAAGGGACGAAAAGTAAAGCGGCTGTTTTGGGGGAATTTAAAGGGTTTCATCGCTTAAAGCTTTTTCATTTCACGCACCTGCAAACACTGTGTTGGGTTATAAAAACGGCTTAAACTCTTAATGTTGTTCACATGTTACTGCAATGATTGTTTAGTTTTGTCACAATTTATCAGTAAAAGCTGCACATTTAGTCATTCCAACAAATTACCTTCCACAGCATGCAACACATCTGTCAAATTATGCAAATCTTTTGCGTGTGGAACAAGCCAAATGCAAACATTTATGAATCCTTAAATATAACTGTTGATAACTGACAAGCTTATTGCACTAAAATACATTTTCTGTGATTTAACTATTTAAGTTCCTATTTAATTGAAGGAGAGCGTTACTACACTAAATTAAACTTGTTCTTTTTGCTCTGCAGAGAAGGTAAAGCCAGTGAAGAAATGTCAGTATTTGTTCTGTTGCCCTGCTTTTGCCGCTTTGTGTGGATCTGAAACAAAAGGAAAGCGTTTGCATTCGGATGAAGGCACATTGGATGTTTTGTAAAATGGTTCAGTGTATGAAAAAAGTGCTCTTTTGGCATGTAAACGCTATTTATAGATGGATATTTATGAATTAATTGAGTATGTGGAGGAAATAATTGTGAATAGAAAGGTTTGGATCTGCTTGGATGAAAATAAAAAGTCAAAGTAGGAAAAAACACTCAAAGACAAAGAGTTTTATCAGGTGTCATGGAAACATTTTACTGTGAAAATTTGTTATGAGAGTCACTTGTTTCATATTAAAGAGTAAATGCAAAATTTCTTCACCTTTTTTTTGCATGTCATTCTGTTTAACTCATTCACAGTGAAAGTGATGTAAAAAGTGAACAATCCTGCTCAAGTCCTTCATACATTAAAGTGACATTTAACCCTGCGGTGTTCCACATGTGTCGACTTTGAAACTGTTGGTGTTTATTTGTGAAGAGGAAATACTATACAGCAGGTGCTGATAAGTTATTTACATTTGTATGGCATGTAACTTATGCGAAAGTACGTTTCCTTGTGTTGTTATAGCAGCGTTGTGTTGATATTCCACAAGGGGGCGCTGTTGTGTCGTAACTTGGTTTTCCGGAGTAGAGGAAGAAAACCACTTCCGGGTGAATCGGGAGGAGGCGCCAGACCCAAACAGGACGCTTCAGCGCAGGAGACCGTTACAGTCAAAAATACCGATTTAAAGTGAGTTTTCGTTTGGGACACCACCAAAACATGTGAACATTCACTATTTTCAAACCGAACGACAACGACGAAGAGCGGGCAGGCAGGCTGGACAGTCGTCTCCGGCTCCGGAGGGAAGCTAATGCTAACCAGGCTAACGAGCTCAGGTGCAGCTCATTAAGAAACAACGCCGCGGCTAAGCTAGTGAGGTAACATACACATACACCCTGTTAGATGGCTACATTTACACACACCGAGAGAATACTTATACATACTTTTACAGTAAATACAACAGTTTTAGGAAAGGCTGTAGATGAGTACTTTAACTTTACTAATGTTAGCCTTGAAGTCAGCGTTAGAGTTGATAACGAGCCAGGCAAACGTCAGGTAGCAAGGTGACGTTAGCTTACGCAGTCAAATTTCTTATGTACTTAAGCATTATAGTGTAATACTCTTAACACCTCTTCGACGTATGGCCTGTTAATGGCGTTTGAAGAAGGCGTCACTAGCATCTTTTGCTGTGCTGTCGCCGCAGAAAACGCTCAACTTCAAACTTGCCTTCTTTCCAATGAAACCAAACAAGTATTTCTGAGTAAAACAGAAACTACAGTGGAAATTCCTCGTCAGTGACTCATCTTTCACTATGTGTTTGTCATTTTCCCCCGAATCTCTCTCCTGTGGTGAGCTGTTGATAGTAGCCAAGGTCTCTGGAGCAGCCAGCTGGATGAAGGTGCAGATGTCTTTATGAAGATCTGTGAGGAGGGACTGTCAGGATAGATTGTAGGCCTGTACAGAATGAACTGACCTATTCATTGTCACTGGTGTTTAAAAGTGGGTGTTAATTATCTGATTTGTGGAACTGATTTCCTCAGGGAGCAAAATAACATAACATAACATGAAAAGTATTAATTGATCATGCAGAGAAATAATTAGCTGCACTCATTTGTGTCCCCTTTGTGCACCTCTGGTAAAAATGTAACAGAATACAAAGATATAAATAGAAGCATTTATTGTCTATTTCACAGTATTCTAAAATAAACATAAACTATACATGCCTATCATGCTGTATGTGACTGCAGTGAACCAAACTATGCAGCTTGCGTTCATGCTGCGTGTTGTCTTTTCGTCAGCGCGTGAAAACTCACATTTTGATCTCAAAAGAAACAATATTCCTAATTTAAATCATAATCCGACACGTTTTATTCAAAACTCAAATCTCTTCAATTTCGATAACAAATGAGTACTGAACGTAAACAGTAGAAATACGCAAAAAACTGCAGTTTTCCGACAGCACACGGTGACTTTCTCAGAAGTAAAGGATCTGAAAATTTGCACCACTGCTGCTTAAAGACTGAGATACAGACCAAATCTGTAGAATTTATCCCCATGTAATTGCAAAGTGAGCTAACTGGAAGATTATTGTGTCATTTTGATGAAAGGTGACAAATCTGTTTCTTCAGTTATATTTAAAATTAGTTGTTTAGCTGAAATTTTCTACATATCTGTTATTCTTGTCAGAGACTTTTTAAAAGTAGGGACTTATTATCTCAGGTATCCGGCGTCACACACTCAAACACACAGTGTTTGGTCTAAAGCCAAGCAGAAGCAGGCCCGCCTTTTTTTTTTTTTTTTTACGGGAAATCTGAGCTGTTAACACGGAAGTGGTTTGTGTCTCCAACAGCTGCCTACTAAATACCTGAACTGTGTTTGTTCTTGCAGTACCGTGACGCTGCCGTTGCTCTGCGGATGTTCCTGCGGGAGGCCTGCAGCTTTACCACTCAGTCTGACAGGTGTGTAAAAACAAAAGATCCAGACACTCAGAATGTTAGAAAAAGTTCAAATGTTTTATATAATTTTAGACTGAAATGTTTTCTCTATAGGCTCTCTAGCTTTTTTCCTCACAGCTTATTTTTGAATTATTCTGTTTTATATTTATGATATATGTTCAACATTTCTGTGTAATCTTGAGCTATTTGTTATTTTACCTGTTGAATTATTATCTGTATCATAAGTGCCGCTAGAAACTTGAAGCCACATTCGTGTTAATTTGCCTCTCGCTTGTTTTTAAAGTCCTCATAAAAACCTGAAATTGTTTGCACCAGGTTCTGTTTTAACGATCGAGTCGCGGCAGTAAAGTCATTTGAACATTTCCTCCCTCATTCACGAAGGTTTCTCCTGTATTTGTTTCATATATCAGACCCAACACATGTTTGAAATATGTTGAATCGTTCAAATCAACCAGTCAACTCTTCTAATTAAGTTTTATTTTTTCATGTTGGTGTATTTTGTTAAGAACATGACATTTGAAAATGTAACAAAAACAAACAGCTGTTTTCTTCAGTGTAACTAACAGGTAACATCAGTTAAATTAGTATTTAAATGTAATGTTTGCTCTGCAGTTGAGCTGCTGATAGACTTCAAAAGGCTGGATTCTTTGGCGGTTTTGCTCCGCAGGTTGACCTCATTTGCATTTCAACTGACCCCTGATAACTTGTTTTTCGGTTTGAGGAAAGGGCTGCTCTCAGAGCATTTGTGTCATCCTTAAATCAGCTTAAAACTCAATGAAAACTGTCGACAAATAAAAAGTGATGAGACTTTCTTTTTAAGGCTTGATTTACCGTCGAGGATTGGGTAAACTTTCATAAGTGATTTATAATATCTTGCATCAAACAAGCTCGGTAACTCATCAACCAGGAAGTCGAACCAGTGGTGGGACAGTTTTTTTAGCAGTTGTTCCTCTTTTTTGATCTTGCCGTGATAAGTAGAAAGAAGCGGGTAGGTGAGTTTTCTTGTTTTGACAGCAGCTTTACATTCCAGGTGTGTGGGGGAGGAGAGTGTTAAAAACATACTCACGTTTGATCCAGGGACTGAAATCGGAGAACTCTACAGTCTGCCAATGGGAACCAGCTTTATAAACGAGAAAGGTCAGTTCTTATTATTTTGATAAGCAGATAAACAGTTCAGTGCTTTCAGAAATATAAGAATCTAACCGCACCCAGTCTGTTATCTTTGAGTTCCTTGACATTTGATTCCACATGTATTGTTTTTAAGACACAGGGAAAGGAGGAGGTCGATCTTCTGTTGACTTTGCCACATCACAGCAGTTAATGTTCTATTAGCACACTGTAAATATGTTTTCAAGTAAGAGTCTGGCATTCAAAATCTAAAAGTGAATATGTATTTTCTGCTAAATTAAGCAAAGAGTTATTGAAAGTAAAAATCTTACTTTAAACCTTGAAGTTTCTGTTAAGTGTTTTCATATCAGACGTGATGTTTTGGGTTAATGGACCTGCTGCGTTTTATGTGTACGTTACATTTTACCGCTGTAGATGTTGACGATTTTGACAATTTAACCACTTTAGTCACTGATATACTGCATATCTACAGCAATTCATCATGTTCCAGCGTTTCCCGTTCATCGGCTCTGCTTGTGCGGCCCGCTCAGGTTAACTGAGACCCGCCCAGGAAGATAAAAAACCATATTCCGCTTTTTTCCAGTCAATGGTGTAATTTTATAGAGCACACAGATGATGCATGCATTGGCAGTTTAGCCTAATGGGTAATAATAAGCTGAAATATAATAATGACTGAGTATAAAACAGGTTAAAAATGCGACACTTTTTCTGTTTATTTATTTATATTTTTAAATCAGGGGCCCCTGGGCTGAAAAAGGTTGAAGACCCCTGCCCTGAATCGAAAGCACCATGCTTAGTAGTTTCTGCAGTAAATGACCCGACCAGACAGACCAAGATTAATGGCACTGTTGTTTGCCTGCCAGCTCACGAGTCAGCGGCCGACTTTTGCCTTACGGTGAGCTAAAAATAGAGTTAACGACCGTAATCATGGTAGGAACAAAAAAAACACACCTTTTATTACTTTGACCCACTTAATGTTACTTCTCTTATTTTCTCTGTTGTCTCTCCGTCACATTTTGTCCCGCAACGTGTCGCCTCTCCGTGTGACAGGTGACTGTAAAACAAGTTAGTAAGCCAAATAATTTAATAGTTCTTTTTCTTAACAACATGATAAATATTCCCATCCATTAATGATGATCTGTCCACAGTCATCATGCAGTAGGTGCCAAAGGTTAATGGCAAATTAATTAGGCCTGAAATTGTTACTCTTAAATTTAGTGAACACTTTGAGTTTTACTGTCAGCTGCATGTGAAGAAATGAAATGTCTGTAGGCTAGTTATTGAGTCATGTAATTTTATTTTGCTGTCCAACAAACAAGCTTGCAGTTGTTTGGTCTGCACTTTAGACCAAACTGTTCTGTTACTGTTTTATTCTTTGTTCATTAAAGACAAATTAAATGGTAGAATACATTTTGACCAGGCAGTAAAGAAAACTGTGTCGGTTACTCCTCCC
>JAQFJB010000017.1:4922062-4932443 GCA_029874875.1 Naso minor
CAAACACAAATGCATTTAAGTTCAACGACCACAAGCAGTTTGTAAATGCAGATTCAAAAGTTTATGTATGAATGTCAATGCAAATTCTTTTAAATACGTGTGTGTGTGTTTTTCCATTATATGACTGACTTTTTCTCTCGTGGTGCCATCAGGTCAGAATTTCAATTAGAGCAGTAATTTGATTTTATAACTAAACACCTGCAAAGTCTCAAAGCTTTTGCATCATTTAGCTGTACTTCATGTTCAGTGCTGATTAGCAAATATTAGCAAGCTAACACACTAAACTTTGATGTAATTGTCCTTATTGTTAGCGTGTTGATGCAAGCATTTACCAGTTCAAAGCAATGTCTGCTGATGTAAGCATTTAAGCACTAAAACTGGGATGGCTGTCGACTCAGATGGTTCGCACTATTACGGGAATTCTGGAAACACATTTGCTTTCAAGTGCTCTGAAATATAACAGAGCAGAATTCATTTAGAAACCCTGATAACAGATGACAGCATGTTGTGCCTCTGGGCTGTCAGTTCGTCTTTGTGATGTTAGGTGGCATTGTGCTGTACCTGTGATATGCCGCTTATGCTGGATTACAAGATATTACAATTATTTTAGGTTACTGCACAGATATGTTACAGTGGTCTTAATGCCTCCGCTGCTAAAACTATGATCCTTAAAATACTGAAATGTGAGACAAATCTGGATTTAATTATTTAGGAGTGCTGTTTGACACTGCACGCTAGACAGAAACGTCTGGAAGCCAGAGGTGAAAACATGTCGGATTTCTTTATTAAACGTCACATAGAAAGCAGTTACCAGGCAGTGCTGTGTTTACTGCTTCCTCAGCATTATCACATATCAAACACACACACTAGCCCAAAAAACACCTACAGCACAGTCAGACAGACACGCACACATGCACTCTCAGCAATTAATTTCACAAAGGAAACACAGCTGGATGTCAGCCTGTGACCTACTTGGGACAATCACATCATTGCACTCCCGCCGAAGCAGAATGTTTGAGTTGGACCGGAGGACGGTGTGACGAGGGTCTGTGCTTTGTCACCCGGCATGTCAGGAAGGACGGGCTGCCATGAAAAATAGGCCCCCGTCCAGGGCTGAGCTAATTACCGCGTGAGAAAAGGCGAAAGATTTATACAACTGCGAGGAGAACAAAAAAGAAAAACTAACCTAATGGCTCTGAGAAGCATCAATCACGCTGCGTGTTCAACAAGATGCCAGATTACCATGGAAATAGTTGATGAGGGTGTATTTTTTTGGTCTCCGGTTTGCCAGCAGACTTCAGCGTCCGTGCATGTACATAAAGGCAAGTAGGAATGTGTGTGGGGAGGTGTCTGCATCTGCCGTTCTCATCTGTCTTCAGTGTTTGGACGCTGCCTTGTTTGTGTAGCTGAGGACTCTGTTATGGTCGTCGATGCAGGCGTGTGTTAAATGTGCAAAGCTATTAGGCAAACGTGTGTGTGTGTGTGTGTGTGTGTGTGTGTGTGGGGTGGTGTCCTCTTAATGTACCTCCGTCCGTCCTTGTGTTATTTGTGTCAACAATCCTCACATTAAACATTGGACCTTTTTCAGCGCAGTCACATGAATCATTATTAGCCATAATTTGTATGACACTGCTTTTACTGTTAAGTTTGATGGCTATTTACTGTAACTTGAGTCTCATTTTTGCAGTTTTAACCATTATTTTCATATAATAGTGCTCTACTGACTAAGTCAGACTGGGAGGGAAACAAGCAGATCACATATAGGAGACAAAACTGGACAGAGCAATTATTTCACAAACAGCTTGTCAAAAAAATCTCTTAGGATAAACTTGGCTCTGCCATATTTACTGATTATTTTCCTCTGCAGTGAGGTTTAATTTAGAGTCTGTGCTAACTTTTCTTCAAGAAAATCCCACAAAAGTCTTAAGCTAAAGCACACGTCCTAAATTTTTGCACAGTCTTGACATTTTAACACTTGAGTTTGGGTATGAATTAAACAAATGCAATGAAAAATGTTCATCAGAGCTTCAAAGGTGCAGGTTTTCCTAGACAGAGACTTGATGCAAGGCTAACATAACACTGACCTGCGAGCAGTATCACACCTGAGTAAACATATTTGCAAAAATATTTTAGCAATGCCCCTGTGTTCCCAGATCACAAACATTACTTTGGAGATGATCATAATATCATAAATGACGGAACTGATGTCCAGCACAGTAAAACTAGTTGAAATACACTGGATTTCTCTTTTAAAACTTGCAGTCCAGTGGTCAATAAAACTGGGGATGTACTCTCTGCTGTTGAAACTTCCAGTACTGATCGCAAAAAAGCTTTACAACAAGATATATTTCTGTCATCTCGCAGTCTGTTGATCTCTTAAAGATGTCGAGGTAGACATGTCATCAAGACGGCCTCAAGCAGGAAGAAACAGGATCCCCGAAGAGCCGGAGTAAACCAAGCACAAAACCCAGAGTTTGTTCAGCGGCTTCTGTTCTGCCCTGCACGCCTTCCAAAACATTATTACAGGGCTAGAAAAACTGTGAACCCCAAAATAGCTTTGACTTCTACAAGGAAAAGCCACTTATCACTTGTTTGAGGAGAGCTAAAACAGCTCTCTGTGTTTTGAGAGCGGCTGCCACGGCTCGATATGTGCACAGCGAAGGGCACCGCACCGCACCAGGCTTTAATTTCGCTCTTGTTCTGTCGTTGGATGCATTTTAGCTGGATGTTATCATTTCCTTTTATGGGCCCTGTAAGGAAGTTGTGATTACATCTTGTGGTAATGGGCTGCAGATATCTCAGATTTTTTTTTAATTTTTTATATTTTTTTAGCCTATCTCTGCTGACTGATCTTCTCCCTGGAAGCCCTTAAAAGCATGTTAATTTGGGCAGGGGGCAGGGGATGAACCCGGCTCCCCTCTGATTAAACGGCCATTGAGCAGCCGTCCGTGAGTGATGACCTCATCGCGCACTGGGTACTGCAGGAGCAGCAGGGGTGTGAGAGCAAGAGCGGCATCCTAACCATCAACAGATGTTGCTTTAAACATGACTTCAGCGCAGAGATATACACACACACGCTGCACACGGCTTTGCCACGGCAGGCACTTCGCTCGTCTTTGTTCTTTTGCAGAAAAATGAAGGACAGGGAGAAAACTTTATGACCATCTGTATGCCCGAAACTCAAGCATGTACAGAAAAAACCTAAATCCCGGCTTATGTTGGAGCGTACTGACTGATGTCAGTGTGAGGAGTTCAGCTAATGATGTCATGTGATGCACTGAACCCAGAGAGGCCCTGCACAGAAATATGAGCCCATTCATTCTGCTATCTTTACCATTTAAATCTACACTAGGTAGCTCCACATGTTGATGTCTCCAGATGGCAAAAACAGGCATGAAACAGGACCTTGGATGCATAGAACTCCTGTGATGCAATGTCAGGAAAATGCACACAGCACCCTCATGTTTACAAAGCCAGCTGCTCTGGGATCATTTCATACCAAAGGGAGATGAGAGGCGAAAGGTCCAGTGTTACTGAGTCCAGGTTTTCTTGGATGAATTCTTACTTGCTGCCGTGTAGTTGGGGTTTTCATTTTGTTCTGCATGTAATAATTCTGTTGTTTTTTAGTTGCTTTAATCTGGTATCACTGCCACAAAATCCTGAGCAGAAAAACTTCAACACTGCAGGTAAGAAGTGCTTTCAAATAGATTTTAATTCATTCTTTTCTTTAATACAATCAGATTTCTGACAGTTAATTTGTTCCTGCTGTCCTGAGAAGTAAGCAAGCGCGTATGTCAAATAGCTGCGACGACAGAAAACAAACGGTTGGTGAGGTTTTGAAGGGGGCGGGGCTAAAATGTAGGGGCGGGGCATGTCATGACAAATAAAAGTGTGTGTTTGTACAAGGTTTGGCCATGTTACATGAATCCGTTTAGAAGTTACGCGTCTCTCTGTTACAGGCCACTCCCACTGCCACGCCCCCTTTTTGCCAGTTGGCCCAAACGGTTTATCAGCTGTGTTTTGGCTCATGACCGACATTTTGAATAAATCTTGTGCAAATCTGTGAATCCATGTGGAGGTTATGGGCCTTTTTTGCAATAGGCCACACCCACTGACACGCCCTATTCAAGCCGAATGTCATGAACACAAACAAAGACATAAATACACACACACAAACACACACAAACACATACACACTCACTCAACACAAATAGACCCGAAATTACAATGACAGTATTTCTAATTCTGCAAAAGGGCTAATATACATCACAGATTTGTGTTTCTTATATGTTACTGCATGTACTATCTGTGCTTCTGTGTGTGTGTTGTTGCCTTTCCAGTTCACTGAGTCCTCTGAGCTATTGTTCCTTTTTCCAGCGGTGCCCTGCTTCACATCATATACCAAAGTTGCACACATTCACAGTGGAAGCCTCACAGTGTAGAAGAGAATAACAATAGCCTGTTAGTCTGGCGCGTTCAGTTCCATGCAGAGGGTCACCTCCACATCCACTGTAGTTGCGGGCGTGTGTTTCTCATGTATTTGCACCACACACGTTTTCAAAGCCAATCGGGGCAATCACATCAGTTCATGCCACCCTGTGTATGCGCGCTTATTTGGGTGAATGAAGTGCGATACTGTACATGGTTCTGCTCTAACACTAGTGTTCCATTGCATCAGTCTCCTCCTCTCCTGTCAGTTTAGCTTAGCGTTCAAGCTGTCTCTGCTGCAGCCTTTTGGCTGTGGGCTGCCTGGCGCTTTGCCTTTTTGGAGCTGAAAATAAGAGGAGAGGCTGGAAGAAAGGACGAAGCCTGGATTGAGTGCTCCGATGAGAAAGGTCTTGAATCATGAAGTTAACACCACTTTATATCAAAATTTGCTGAATGTCAAAGTACACCTACCCTTTATTTTTTTTTTTTTTGTATTCACAGAATCCCAACACAACTAACAGATGTGCATATGCAGTCAATAAAAACATAAATTCTTTCCAGAAGAAGTTAGTGGCAGAAGCCTTAAGGAGTGTGTTGGGATTTTTTTTTTCAAGTTCACACCCCATGTGTCTCAAATTCATCCTTTTTACTGACTTCTAGGCATCTGTGCTACTGTGGTGAGAGGAGTGCTCTCAGTTCAAGTTCTGTTTGTTTTGATTGTTTATTTCATTGCATTTTCATGACTGCACAAATTCTGAGCCCCTCCAGAGCTCTTTGACTTTTTGAGGATCTTCTTTACCCTTGATGTGCTAAAAAAAAATCCTCAGCTAATTAAAGCATGCCGAAAAAGCCTGCAGCAATCATACCGACTCTTACTCCGCGTCACTTCAGCCGGAAGGGAAATTTGACTGGAAGGGGCGAAAGAAAGGAAGGGAGAGTGAGAAAGACTCAGAGAGAAAGAAGAGACAGATAATGAACATTGTGTTAATTAGAGACACCATTCAGCTGTGGTCCAAAGGCAAGAATTAGTTACTTAGCAAGAAAACTCAGCAATAATTGTTGTATATGCTCACATACTGTATGCTGTACACATCAGTGTGCGTGTGTGAAGAAAGAGAGAGAAAGAATGAGAGAGCGAGAGCATCCATATGCATTAGAGAGAAAGTACATTCATATCCTCATCCTCTGCTGTAGGTGTATATTGAAAGACTGCATGAGCATATGTCAGTTTGTGTCTCAGTCTCCCTTAAATCAATGTCTACTTCTTTATCTATGTGTACACTTCTGTAGCACACTGATGCAGTGTGTGTGTGTGTGTGTGCCATAGTGAGTGTGTTGCTGGCATGCAGAGCCAAGGGAGGAGGCTGCAGCCAAAGATGCAGGAAAGGTTTGCTCATTCGGGGTATTATTGCCTGTTTGCTTTTCTCTTTATGGGCCTTCCAGCGCAGGCTGGGGGTGGCGGGTGAGCCCGTCACCCCCAGGCTCTGGTGCTGTTGGGACTTCAAAGCTGTTGGTAACCACAGGCTCAGGAATTCAACTTAACACACACAGACAAATACACCCAATAGCACACACACAGACACATATACACACAAGCCTAAAACAGAAATGGAGGGATAAATAGATGGGGTGTTTATTTGTTGGCGAGGCCCTGTCAGTTGACAGGACCACTTCACAGTGGTCAGTCTTTGTGCGTGCATCCTTGGGTGGGAGTATGTGTGAGTTTTTGTGTGTACTGTACATAGAGACATGGTGTGAATGCAGCATCTGATTTACACACAAAAAAGTAAGAAAAAAAGTAAGAAAAAGCAGCCGACACTCTGTGTGGATTAACACTGATGGACTATCACTGAAGGGAATCCTGACGATACAAGTGTGTGTGTGTGCATGAGTGTAAGTGTGTGTGTTGGTGGACAGGCAAGGACAGAGGGATGGACACTGCTGGAAACGTCCTGTCTGACAGACACACTAGATGTTTGGATACTCATGTAATGTACAGGGAAGGAAATGGGGGAGCGGAACAGGGGAGTCACTCCATCATTCCTGATGGATGAGAGGGAGCAGGCCGAGGAAGGAGGTGGGATGAAGGCAAGAGAGGAAGAAAGCGGCTGTCACTGGGATATAGACCCCCGCTGAAAACTCCTTGGCGCAGAAATGCTCGCTTTGTGATTTGTAACGTTACTGCTATCAATTTAACCTCCACAGAGGCTGACATGTCTGCTTTTTTAATTGATTATTTTTTCAGCATTGCTTCCTTTGCGCATTGCTTTCAAATGTCCCTGTAACTTGGCCCCAAAAAGAATTTCCACCACAACTTGACATACAGATCCCACGATAAAACAACATTTACGCAAGTCAATAAATATTTTGCTTTTCTTTGTCCCTGTTAAATCCAGTAATCATTCAAGTCAACACAAGGGCCCATTTCTATTTACTTTACACAAAAGCACATGAAAACATGAAATATCACAACATTTCTTTGACCAATTGATTAGAAAAACTAGGGCACAACTTAAAAACCGATTTGCAGATATTGTTGGCCAATATTGGCCTATTGCAGATACATCAGTATCGGTGTATATGTTCTTCGATGAGTGCCGATATTAAAACTGTTTTTAAAGAATGGAAAAAATGCTTGGACCAGTCATTTTAAATGGTGTAATCACGTAGTTCTCCAGCAGAGGGCGGTCCATTATTTGACTGGTTTTAAAGGAAGTGTTTTTTTTTGTTCAGTGCACTAATGTTTGTAATAAAGTTTGTAAGATATTCTGCCTCCATTACATATCTTTGTCACACGTCTTTGAAAACAACATTCCAAATATGATATTTACTATATCAGAATTTTGTAAGAACGATGGAGAGACTCACAACTGATTCACAGTCAAATAGGTTTTAACTTCATCGCTACATTAAAGGAGACTGATCAGGTACAAAATGTCGCCACAATTGTGTGGTAATTCTGGAGCAGACATTCACACATACGTGTTCTTCTCACCCAGCTGAATAAACCCGATGCTGCCTGAGGTGCTCAAGTTACCTAATATTGAAAAAGAGGGAGCATACTCGATCTCACAACATGGTGCTGCTGACTTGAGCCTAAAAAAGATTTGCCGATTTCCTCCTTTGTCAAACTGAATGAGCTGCAGCGCACATGCTGCCTTAGTTCTCACTTAGCATCCAGTTGACAATAGAAGGCACATAATGCCGAGGTCAGTCTCACCTCTTTGAGGAGCTTACATGTGGCGGCACAGCAGGAAATACAGCAAGAATTAGAGGGCTAAATACAACTTGGAGCAAAGGCAAAGGTGGGAATTCTGAGCTCTCCTGGTGCCTTAAAACTGCATCTAAAATCTGATGTGCTGATTCTGGGCCCCCCTCAGCCATTAAAGCCTCCAGTGCAACTGATTGAAAGTATTTTTGCTGTGTGTGAGCCTTTTGTTCTTTGCATCGAGTATAATGAAAAAAAAAAAAGTTAAGCTTAGTGTTTGTGTTTCTCATCATGCAGAAAAAAGCTACTGGGTTCAAAGGAACACACTGATAGTCTTTTTTTCAATAAAATAAGTGAAAAAAAAAAGTAGCTCAGAGGTAGCTCGGTGTTCACGATAACCGCCTGTTATCACATGACTTAAGCTCAATACTTTTGCACTTAAGTTCCTGGAGTGAATATCACTAACTTGTGGAATTTAACTACACAACTTTACAAAATGCCTTAGTTTTCTCATACCTGTGTCTGTCACACACACCTTTGGACTGTGACGGCCAGAGACTGCTGATGTGCAATTTTTATGATGTGCAATTCAAATGTGCAATATGCTGTTTATAGTATTTTAATGTACACATATACACTAATAGTTTCAATACCTTAGCATTCAAGCACTTTGGAACTTAGCAGCTGAATTCACACAGTCCCTCAAACTCTGGTTAGTCATGAGCAAAATTGTTTACTGTTTGTTTATTGTGATTTTTTGAATGGATATTTTTCTTATTAATTGTGTAACATCAACCTGCCAAGGGACTAAAGATGGAAATTAGCCACAGCTATAATCTTACTTACTTACATATAAATGTTTATATTGTGCATGTTTTAAATCAATAAATCTACCTATCAACAAATGTAATTAATATACGTGTCAGTATCTTTTATCTATTTATTTTTTATTGTATTCATGAGCCAGATTAATTTTGTTCTGCTGTGCACTTCCTGTATAGTTTGGATGGCACTAAAGTTTATCTTGAATCTTGTTTCTGTGGGTCTGTCAATTCCTTTCTCAAGCAAAGAATTGTGTATTTGTGGTAGAAACACAACAGAGTGGGACTCATGCAGAAGGCCTGCATGCAGCTTCAGAGTGTGTGTGTGTGTGTGTGTGTGTGTGTGTGTGATATATTTTGATGAGCTGCTGTGTTGTAACATTATCCCAAACATTTCCAACAATGTTCAAACGCAGAGAATTCTGTAATGTTTTTTTAAGGTAATGATGCTAATGAATTTGTCGCCTGTCGATTATGTACCATCCCCTTTAAACCCATTTAGCTGCTAAAACCACCAGTGTTACGTTTTGTTGATCCCATACTGCAGTGTAACTCTAAGCAGATTTTCAGCACATACTGTAGTGTGCCAAGTGAGTGCAGTTGATATTCATTTTTGTCCCACAATGCATTGCACAAGGATATTAAGAAGCTGCTAAACAAAGGAGTAATGTTGACAAATAGAGTGGCTAAGTCACGCCTCCTATTGCACCTTTATTGAGGAAAATTTTGTACTGTAGTCAATGGACAGAGACAAATGATTTTTTCAGTCCTGTTTAAATTGTGCCTAATTTTACAAGAGAATTTTACAGATCACTTAAGTTGCAGTTTGTTGTGAAGATTGTTAAGCACCATTTCGTTTTTGTGAAACCGCTCAGTGAACGTCTCTTGTCTCGCACAATATATACCACCAACACAAACACGGCTGTAACTTCAGCACAACTTCTTTTGTTCCTTCAGAATGAGGAAAATGGATTAAAAGAGGTAAAAAGTCATTACAAACATGTTGGGAGCTGCAGCTAAGCAAAGGAAGAGTTGGTTCTGTAAGAGGTTGTTGTTAAGACGTCACTTACGTGACGACTGGATGTGTAGTCTTTCTAAATACACATTTTCAAAGTTAATACTTCAGCACTTTTATTTATTTTATTTTAGTTTATCTCTTTTATTTAGTTTTATAAGAACACAATATAGTTTTAGTCTCTTAATTTATATTTCAGTGAACTAAAACTTTTTTAACACCTAATTTTTGCGTGTAGCAGAGTTTTCGTTTACTATAATGACCTTGATGTGTATGTAGTCCACTGTATTTACCTACAAGCTTACCTTGTAAGACTATTAACAGCTGTGAGACACTGACTCTCCTGAGCAACCTCACAGGTCACTATGTATAACCTGCTTACCTGGCTAAGAATAGAAAACAGCTTCACAAATAGCCTTTCTAAGCACAAGAAAGGGATCTAAATCCATCAAATATAGACTTCAGTGCTCAAGAATGCAACAGCTGGTTTAAGACGGGCAGTCTGAGCATGTATTAGTGATCAGTGGACTAATTTGCACCATGAGTCGTGGAAACATGTTCCCAAAAGAGAGTTCCTGCTTTGGTCTCTCCTTCATGCAGAAAGTTTCTCTGATCAAGGTGAAGATCAGAGCATGGCGGCCTCATTTTTTCTAGGTTGCGTGATTTGCCCTCTTACTTCATTATCAGGTGTATGCGTGGATATCTCATTACACTGAAAAGGAATTAATATCAAGGAGTCAGTTACATATGAACAAGGCAAAGAGGAGCTGCAGTGAGCTTACCGTCTGCTCTGATTTTCCATTCTGCACGTTGATTATTGATTAACTTTACGACTATATTAAACTTAATTTGTGTGCGGGATTGGGATTTATGTGGGGAAAGAACGTGTTTTATTGCTACAGTAGTAGA
>JAQFJB010000017.1:4959985-4971060 GCA_029874875.1 Naso minor
CATATCAGATCAATTTCACTTTAAGTTAAATTGTACAATTACTGGAAGCAATGCTGAAACACATTTTAATTCAATATCCCAGAAAGTGAATGAGCAGCTTTTCTAATATGCCGAGGAGGCTGACTCAGTGGTCTGCTGTTGCAAACTTTATCAAAGATATGAACTTCTTAGACAGAAATGAGGCTCCGTTGTTGTCTGAAAGTGATGTTAAGCACGTCACATGAATGGCCTCGCAAATTCACCACTTAGGAATTTGCCAAGAAATCAATTTCTAATCACTGACAACTTAGATTCACTCGCACATAACACAAGTACTCCATAGTACTCATACATGGATCGTGACATTGCATGTTTACAGAGAAAAAAAAGGACAGATTAAGAGTCGCAGCGAGGAAGATATTAGGTTACATATATCCCGTGTATCCTTGTCAATATTATTTAAATAGCGCCAGAGTTATCTCATGACACTTTTCATGCAAAGCATGTTAGACTATAATCCTAAATTTGTAGAGAATAAGCAAACAAGCGAGCAAAAAACTTCCCTTTACTTCCCTTAATTAAGTTTTTTTTTCAGGATGGAAACAAAGTAAAGTAAGCACTTTTGATGGCTTTTATTTATCTTGTTTTTGCCGCACTGACACTGATATTAATGAAATTATGAGTCATCTAAAGAGCTTCTGTGCCTTAAACAGCAGCATTCTTCTTTGCGTGTAAAGCTACATTTACGTAATTATGCATAGCATTCTTTGAAGAATATAATCGATTTTATTCGAGCATAAAAAAGAAATTTGAGGACAGTCATGTCTTACACCACTCCATTAAGCACATTACCACCAGCAGGAAGTTAATAAATATCAGAGCTTCATATTTTACACGTTGATTGCACTCTGGGGGCAGATCACTTCGCGTGTGTGGACTTTAAATACAGTCCGTGCACTGCATCAATCAGCGTCCTCCCTTCAAACTCTGTCCCACATCGACCCTCCATTAACAAGTTAAAGCAGAGGTGGTGGCGTGTTTGCATAGGACATATCGGGCTGTATGTACATGACCTAATCACTTGTGGTAAGGAAATGGCACAGCAGCCCTGACATATGGAACTTGTAACACGGCTTTGAGCAGCGGGTGAGCCACAGTTTCCAGCTTCGGGAGCCACATAAAGAGAGGGAAGCCCTCTGTAAAGCTGTAATGGTGTGAGTGCTGCTAGTTGTGATTCCCTCGCAGTCTTGTCTTAATGGCATTTTTGTGCGCCTGCTAAAATACATTTGCAACAAAGCCAGAAATAACTCTCTAAAGTCAAGGTACTCCACTTTAGCACCCTAACCCACCAAATGACTCCCGCTTTTCCATGACACATTGACGACCAGCGGTGGTGCTCATGCATCCGTTTTCAGGGGAAACCAGTCTGCAGTCGGTGCCTGTAACAACACTTGTACAGGCAGCAGAGTGGGTGGTAAGGTGCCGTATAATGTTGGTAGCCATGAAACTTATACGTCGCCAGCTTTATGTGCAGCACTGTACTGTATAATCCTCCACAATAATGTTCTTTCAAGCTGTGCAGATGTCTGCACAAAGGGGCAGGGCTCTAACGACGCAGAGATAAAACATGATGGGGATGGAAATGTGGACAAATGTTATATAGATCAGGAATATTTGTGTGTTCTCTGAGTGCATATGGCAGCTGCTTCGCCTTACATTAGGTGGCGAAAGTCGGTCAGTTGAGCTGCCACAACACGTTAGAGGTGGCTGGTCTCCAACACTACTTAAAGGTCATCTGTAGGATAACATTTTTCACTAAAGGTCATAATTGTTCCCTTTATTATATAAAATGCACACTTTCAAATCTGCACTCAGTTACATCAAACAACAAAACGGTCTCATTTGTGGCTCTGGTGGCCAAAAACATTCATCCATGTGTGTGTCCCATATGAGAAAAGTCCAGGAAAGACTGATTTGGACTAATGTTTCCTAGCAAACTGGGAATACAGCAATAGAAACACATTAAATGCGAGCAGTGATGTCACTGTGCAAGACAAGCTGTGTTTTTTGGGCAAAGGAACCATGCAGATTCATCTCAAAGGACTTGCCTTTATTAGTGCATAGTGTTCTTAAAATCCAGTCAGGACATGGAAGTATTTTTAAAACAGCGAATGATATGCAGAGTTTCCAGCCCCAGGAGGGATCAAAGTACATTTCTCTTCCAATTTTGGCTGATGACATCACTAAAACAACAGTGGGGACGCAGATAAGATGTTGAATAAACAGTGATTGCAGGCGACGGGCTCGTTTGCAAAAGAGACGCCTCCTGGTTTCACGCAGCAACGTAGTGTTTCTACATGCACAAGCCATTCAAAGGAAAAAGGCAATTTTTCAACACATGTATGTTTCTAGATAAGGTGGTCTCTTATCTACAGTATGTCAGGTGTTTAACATACTTTATCAACACTTCTAAAGCAGTCAGTATACAACAAGGGCAAATTCAAAGTCAACTAAGCACGCAAATAAATTTGCAGACCCCCTCTACAGTTGTGTTACAGCTGGTGATGGGATGTCTTTAACAACTTTCTAAATGGCTGGATAGTCATATTTATTATAATACATCAAACTTTGTGCATGCATCAATAACTAATATGTAATTTGTAAATAAAGCCCTTAACTGTGTGTAGAACAAAAAAAGTCATACTTGGCTACAAAATGTCCAGGAGCAAAAGCATTAAGTGACATAAATTTGAATTGCTTTAAGTGAAAGTTCCTCAAATTGTACAGATACGGTATTTCAGTGAATGTACTAAATGTTCAGCTAACATAATTTTGTCCATGCAGACTGTTTTTGAACGGAACATCCTCACAAGACGTGTTTTGCTTCAACAGGATACAGTTAACGAAATAAAATTTATAGCACGGTTCAGAACATCTCCTAATCCACCACATACTGAATTTTTATGCATATCCCTAAAATATCTCATTAAGTGTTGTTTAGTCTGGACCTCATTGCAACACACAGATCAAGTCATGAGCGTCTTCACTCGCTCCCGCCCTTCAGCAGCGACCGAAGAAAGAAATGACACACACACTGTGCTGCTGAGAAGTGACCCGCCCTGCTGCGCTTACATCATGGCCCACAACCCAGAGTGTGCATGTGGAATTAGTGATCCCGGAGAGTGTGTGTTTGTGTGTGTGGGGGGGGATTTCTGTGTAAACTCTGTGGGATCGCAATTGCCTGTGGAAGCAGGGGAAATTCCTTTAAATGTATAAGGAAAAAAAAAACGGGGAGGGTGGGTGGTGGTTTGGGTAAACGGGGAGGAGGATTGGTAGTAGAGGAACCCCTTCATTAAAGGACTGTTCCATGCCAGGGGGGCCGTCTGCGGGGAAATGCCTGGCAGCTGCACACACAGAAGACACAGCATACCTTTCCACAAAGTTGTAGGCACTCTGGTTTGGTGATGTATGCCTGTGCCAGACGCAATGACCCTGGCTACACACTGCAACTGCGTCCAGCGGCACACACTCAATGTACTTTGACATAATTTGAGTACCGAGTACCACATTTGGGTTTTGTATTTAGAAATAAATAATAGAAGTACCTGTGGGAATATAAATATGACATACTCTCTTCTTTTGACTTGATTTTATACTTTGATTTGTTGTCTGTCATGGTGAACTTCAACAGTAATTGATTCCATGACACTGTCCTTTTCATTTTCAGGGATAATTTTTACAAACATCGTCTCAGTACTGAGATGTATCATAACCTGAGTAAGGTCTAAGAATAATCTCTCGTTCTTTTTACACAGATTTAGCACTACACTGACCCAGTGTTTGGTTTTAGATGGCAGGATGGTATTGCAGAACCCAAAAAAAGGCATGACAAGCATGACATGTCACACAGTAGCATTGGTGTCCACCATTATGTATAATATAAATAACACAGTTCCCTGGCAGCAACTTCTAAACAGTGACAAAGGCATAATGTAACGGTAACGAATAATTTCTACCCCTTTTTTGATCGTGGTTAGGGTTTTCTGTGATTATCATTCCTATTTGAATAAGGGCCCATTAAGACCAAATCTCATTTCCTCTTTGTAAAATTTATGCAAATTTGCAAGGCGTCATAATAGTGAAACATTTCATCCCTGAACAGGCTGTGATAAAGGACTTTTTGATTGCAGGCAAGAGTAATATGTGCAGAATTATATTGGTCTTTTTTTGTGAACCCTAGATCTTCTCCTACACACCTGTTGATCTACAGGTGTGCAGAAGTTTTGCTCTTCTAACTTTAATTGACCATAAAATATCTTAAGTACTTCAGACTATACAAAAGTGCTCCTAATTTGGAGAGAAGTTAATGTATTTATAGGTGTTTGTCTGACTTGACTGTGTCTTAGCCTCTGTGAGCCAATAATTGCCCTTTTTTTTAATCTTTGAGCATTTATTCAGCATCCACTGAGCATTCTCTATACTAGTATTCATAGTTTTTGTTTAATGAAAGCTACACTAAAACAACTACAGCAGACTAACACTAAATAACAGCAACATAATCAAACACATCCTGGTCAGAAACATTTTTGTAATCGGCTTACAAAGATCAATGTCAGAGATCATCATCAACATGAGGCTGTGTCACTCTGTGTCCAATTACTTCCCACTAGGCCAAACAGACCATATGATACACTCCCAAATATTATGAAAACCTTCTGAAATTCACTGATTGTTAAACTAAAGGGTCAATATTTACAGCAGTAACCAGGTTTCCAAACCATTGGAGAATTGGTTGGCAACAAGGGAGCAAAAAAAATGCAACCACAGGTATTTGAGACTACCAACCTGAGGGAGTTAAAGTAATGTTTTTATGATGTGTTAAATTTTCCATGACATTAAAACTTAAGTTCTCCTCAGAACGCAGGGAAAATAAATGTGTTTATGATGTGTCAGTTCACAGAGAAGTGGGCCCAATGGGTAATGAGAGAGGGGGTGTAGAGTTTCTTTCACACCTTTTCTAACAGAAAAAGACTGACATAGAATTCAGTTTTTAGTTTAAATTTAGTTTATTTGGTCATTTCAGCTTCTTCAACATATACAACTACAAATATACATATATATAAATAAGTGATACATAATTCCATTTAATGTGTTGCCCTAAATTCATTGAAAAGTAAAATTTGAAGATGAGGAAAAAAAACTGTACAATTTTTTCATAGTTATCAACATATTTGGTGCCGTTTTTCCTCTTTTTCCGTATCTATTAAAGTTGGTAATTGGATAACTCAAAGATCATGTTTGCTTTTTGTTTATTTTTCACAGGTTGAAGCTGTTAATTGATCAAGAAAAGGCCTACCAGGAAAGAAAAGACGAAGAGAACAACAAAAAGGTGACAAGTCTGAAGGAGGAGCTGACAAAACTCAAGTCATTTGCGTTGATGGTCGTGGATGAACAGCAGCGTCTCACTGAACAGCTGAAACAACAAACAGCCAAGGTCCAAGAACTGAGTGCCAGCGCTTCACAAGCCCAGGAGGAGCTGAGCTCAGCTAATGCTCGTCTGCAGGAAGAGGAGCAAAAGGTCTTTCGCTTGGAGACTGAGCTGCGTGACCAAACCAGTCGATACCATCAGGAACAAGAGGCCATGACTGCCAAATTGACCAGCGAGGATTCCCAAAACAGGCAGCTGCGCCAGAAACTGTCGACTCTCAGCAGGCAGCTGGATGAGCTGGAGGAGACCAACAAGACCCTGCGCAGAGCTGATGAGGAACTGCAGGAGCTGAGGGACAAAATTAGCCGTGGTGAGTGTGGAAACTCCAGCCTCATGTCTGAGCTTGAGGAGTTGCGGAAAAGGGTACTCGAAATGGAGGGAAAGGATGAAGAGCTGATCAGAATGGAGGAGCACTGCAGGGACCTCAACAAGAAACTGGAGAAAGAGGCCAATCAGAGCCGGAGCCTGAAGGCTGAAGTCGACAAACTGAATCACAGAATTATGGACTTGGAGAAATTAGAGGATGCATTCAGCAAGAGCAAACAAGAATGCTGCACACTTAAAAGCAACCTTGAGAAGGAGAGGACAGTGTCAAAGGTTCTGACCGGTGAGCTGGAGGTCCTGAAAGTCAGGGTCAAAGAACTGGAGGCTGCTGAAAGCCAACTGGCAAAGACAGAGCTGACACTGAAGGAAGATCTGACCAAGTTAAAGACTCTGACAGTCATGCTGGTGGATGAGAGGAAGGCAATGGCGGAGAAGCTGAAGCAAATGGAGAACAAGGTCCAGAACAGCACCGGCAAACTCCAGGCTGAACAGGACAAAGTTAACTCCGTCACCGAGAAGTTAATCGAGGAAAGCAAGAAAGCATTGAGGTCAAAGGCTGAACTGGAGGAGAAAATGTGCAATGCTACGAAGGAAAGGGATGACTTGAGGGCCAAACTGAGGAATGAGGAGGAAAAGAGCAATGATTTGGAGTCTAAGATCAATATGATGAAGAAAAGGTTGCAATCACTAGAGTCCATAGAGAGAGAACAACTTAGAAACAAAGCTAAAGAGGAGCACATCAAAACACCGATTGCTAACCGCTTCCAACAAGAAGACAACAAAGTAAAGGACTTGACGCAGGAGGTTGAACGTCTCAGACGCAAATTGAAGGACATGAAGGTGGTAGAAGGTGACCTCTTAAAAACCGAGGAGTTTGAATCACTGGAGAAAAGATTCACCAATGAACAAGAGAAAGCTAAAGCCTTGATGGAGGAGCTGGAAATATCCAGAAAAGAACTTTCAAAGTACCAACTGGCTGAGAAGAAAGAGTGCAACCAAGAGCATGTTCTTTATAAACGCTTGAAGGAGGAGGAGGCAAAGTCTAGTCACTTGACGAGAGAAGTTGCGGCTCTGAAGGAGAAGATCCATGAGTACATGGGGACAGAAGAGTCCATTTGCCGCATGAAAACTGACCATGCTACCCTGCAAAGAAAACTGACCCAGCAGGAGGTCAGAAACAAAGAACTGGCCAGAGAAATGGAGACCCTCACGAGAGAGCTCGAGAGATACAGACGCTTTAGCAAAAGTCTTCGCCCAGGCATGAATGGAAGACGCTTTTCAGACCTTCACGTTGCCACCAAGGAAGTTCAAACAGACCCACTGGACCTCATGTCTCCCAACTGTAAGACAATGGCACCGCTGGAACGGGCTGTGGTGAACGGGAAGCTGTATGACGAGAGCGAACCCGAAGAAAATGCAAATTACAGCAACGAGCTCCAGCTCACCAAATGCAGCCCCTCAATAATCAACAATGTAAATAACATAAACAACAATATGAGAAGAGCAAGAGTCCCATTCCTGAGCAAAGACACCCCCCACCAGGTGAATGGGAAAGTGCAACCGCGGCAGAATGGCAACCACGTTCATCCCGGAGATGTCGTGTTGACCCACAGTCCTGGGCAGCCTCTGCACATTAAAGTGACTCCTGACCACGGACATAACACAGCAACGCTAGAGATCACAAGCCCGACCACGGAAAACACCCAGTCATTCACCAGCACTGCCGTCATACCCACAAGTGGAGGTCCACCCAAACAGAGAATTACCATCATCCAGAATGCCTCCATCTCCCCGACTGCGAAATCCATTTCCCCAACAACAAAATCCAAAGGTTCCCCGATATCTGACGAACCCTGCTCACCAGATAGAGCCCTCTCACCTTTCACTATGTCCACATATTCCAGGGCAATGACTCCAGACTCTTGTGGCTCCGTAACACCAGACAGAGCCATGTCACCCATACAAATCGTGTCAGTCACAACAGGCACCCCTGACCGCTCCCTCTCCACAGAGCCGGTGGAGGTTGTCGGCGGGCACGCCGTCTTCCGCGTGACTCCAGAAAGGCAAACCAACTGGCAGGTCCAGAGGTCAAACAGCTCTGGGCCGAACGTCATCACCACAGAGGACAACAAAATCCACATTCACTTAGGGAGCCCCTTCATTCAGAGCATCAGCACTCCGACGCAAACCCTGAGTCCGTGCCACACGCCTGGACTCCAGGAGCAAAGGACTCAAGTGCTCGCAAACTGCAGCACTCCCGCCATCAAAGGCAACAGCAAAATCACAAGTAGCATCATGATTAAGCCCACCTCAACCCCAATCCAAAGGCCATCACAAATTACAGTAAGTAATGCCTACGACTGACCTGATAACCACCAAAACCCTCCATCCCATCCTCAGTCACTGAACCCTGCCCATGAAACCCAATAAAACCTTAGACCCTAACTCCACCCTGATACATTTACATGTCTGTTTTTACTTGATTTAAGAGCTTAAACCAGGTTTGAATGTTTGCCTTTTTATTTTGGTTGGTTTGCTTGGTTCTGTGTGATTAAGTTCAAACAACTGTGTGCCTGCATGTGGAAACAATACTATTTGAAAGCACTAGAAATTTTGACTTTTATGACATAACACCAGGTTTTAACTTATGTGCACTTACTGTATTGTACTCAGTGGCCCATTTGCCATGTAGTCCGACTATTCACACTGATGTATCATGCCAGTTTTTATACTTCATATTACACAAACTGCATTAAAATTTAAAGTTGTTTGGTTTTCTGAGAATTAAAGTGTGCAAAAAGAAGTGTTATGTTTTATAGTTTGTCATCCATGCTTGCCAACTTCATTTATTCACTAAATCCAGCATGTTTTGAATGTGTAAAATTAAAAATAATTCAGCAAAACGCAATTAGATTGAAATCCGTTGTTTGATTTAATTTTTGGTGCATGCACAGTAACTGAACATGTGTCTTTATTTTACACAGTGTGTAAAAAGATTAAAATTCACTGTCTTTGAGTTCAGATTTAAACACAAAGACTGTCAACATCTTTTTAGACTTAATTAAATAATACTAAAGTTGAAGAGTTGTCTACAAGACAAAAGGACCTCATGGGATTCTCACATGTGTTTGCAGGATTTAAAATCATAGGCTGATGTCATAGTTTCTACTTACATCCAGAGCACAGCAGTGACCGAGAATGAAAACCAGAGTGATGCGAACTTGGAGTTCTCTCAAATGATACAACGGAAACTTTGCTTGAAACCTTTAAACCTCAGAGCGGTGCTCCACAGAGCTGCTGTCGGAGGTGAATCTATTTTAAAAAGTGCCAGATGTAGAATTACAGCTGCTCTTTTCCTGTGGAAACCATGAAAGCGTTAACAACGCTGAACTTTTAATTATCTTTTAGCTTAAATGCACCGAACAGTGTCAATGGTTTTAAGTAGATTTGATCCCAAGATTTCATACTTCCACAAATTCTAACAAATTGATCTTTCTCTGGTCCTCAGTGACAAACTACATTAGCAGCAGATTAAGACAGCAGTTATGAAGGCTATACTTTCAGTTTATCTTGCTGTCAATCACTATGTTGAAGTGCTCTTGAGCAAAACACTCAGTCCCTAATGTTTGCTGGGGCACTGCTCCAGAAATGATATGGTTGGTAAATCTAGGATTGACAAAGTATAACAAAGAAAATCTTCAAAATCAAAAGTTTATTTTTCATTTCTGAGAGTAATGTCGCTAAATACTGCACCAAAGAAAACTGAAAACACATTTAAAAAATCCCCTTTGTTAATGTATTTGTTGAAAGCTTAACTTTAGTGATCTTCTAGCAGAAAGTCTCGCCTGTTCTACTTTTCTTTCTCCCATGAGTCGGCTCCTTTAAAATGAGTCATCAGTGCAATTTACAAAAGTCCTCCATGTACAGTATGTGCATTCCTCTACGTGTGGTTTTATTTGCCCACAGTGGAAACGTTACCATGTACGTGCAATTTGTTTCAATCTAATTTGCACCAAAGGTCAGAACAGAAAGATGAGCGAATGAAAGTCAGGAACCGGGGGGGAGGGGAGGATGTGGGTGATTTTATCTGGTAAGATACATTTATTACTGTCATGGCTCCACACAAAGCTAGTATGAGCAAGATTTTGAAAGAGCTGTGTCCGAATGTCTGACATATGAAAGACTGTAATGCAAAAAGATGAAACAAAAGCTGAGCAAAAATATAACACATTGAGTTAGACAATGTAGGCCTCACATTCATGGATCATGTAAAAAATCTGATTAATATTCCCACTGAGATCCAAATATATCCGTCTGTACGAACTGCACACACGACACACACAAGCAACCACATTTTTCAAACAAGACTTCATTGTGCTTTATGTTTTTATTTCAGATGGATTAGCTTGTTTGCAGAGCAAGTTGATAAGCACTGCACATATCTGGTGATTATAACTCTGAATTTACAGACACTGGCAGGCTGAAGTCATGTTGGTACAATAAATCAACAAAAGGTGGAGTCATTAAAAAGGCCAATACGTTGAAGAAGCTAACACTGCTAGCACCAAACTTCTCATGAAGTTGTGGCAAAGACGCAGCAGCCACAAACGACAGAAAAGCTTCCTTAACTTACATTTTCCACAAATAAAAGACCAAAAAACTTAAAGGAGCTTGAATAGGACTTAATATACAGAGCTGATAAATTCCCCCAAATACTATAAAGCATGTACCTGCCAAGTTCTCAGTGTCATTTAGATGGAACAAGACAACTGTTGCAGCAAAGTGGCACCAAACACACTCATGCACACACATCCCAGTGTAAGGAGATGATTAAATCAAGCATTAAATTGAATGAGTGTGAAGGAGCGCAGCTGGAGAGACCGGATCCAAAGCAGCCCGGGCGCGATAAAATGATGCAGCGGCTAAACAAGATGCTATTCATTAGGCCGCTCCTTGAGAAAGCATCCAGCAGCTGGGATTGCTGTCTCTGACCTCAATTAGCCCCTGACTCACTTTAGACTTACTCAATGCATAAACTGTACTCTGTGTCTGCTTCAGCCAGGGAAGGCAGAGCCGCACATGGTTTCCCTGCCAGACTGATAAAATGAGTATCAAGTGACACGCTGGGAAGCCAGAGCGTATTTCACTGAAAAGCCTTAAGAGATGCTGCTTCTGTTTGCTGAGACTGAGGCCATAATCACACGAAATTTATAATGACGCTGCTCATTAACGGCGGCTGAAACGCAGCATCGAAACCATCAAACATCATGATGTAATTTAAACC
>JAQFJB010000017.1:4991808-5009566 GCA_029874875.1 Naso minor
AATCAATATCAAAGTCGACCAAAGTTTAAATGCAAATTTGCCCACATGCTTCGACCGTACTCTTAGTCTACTTTAGTCCAGTTTTTGTTTTCTTTGAAAAGTTTTGGTTATTTTGAGAGATTCCTGTATTTCTGTTTTTCTCTGTGGGTTTCTTTCACATTAGCAGGAATCACTGGAAAAAGCTGATGCCAACCAATCAGGATTTAGCATTATTTATTACTTTTTGCTTTCATTATCAGTCCTCTTTTAATTAAATCTGACGCAGCCACACCCATACAGTCCTGATTAACCATTTAACAACAGTTGTTTTAACTCTAATGTTATTGTTGATTTTTAGATCATACTGAAGTTAGAGAAAAATCTAAAAATAGAAGATTTGAATCCAAGCTTTCAGTGGCTCTAAAAGTCTATAAAAGCTCTTTGAGTGAACCTCTTCAACTGTCTGAAATTTAACACAGTTATTCTGTTTTTGAGGATGTTTTTTTTTTTTTTTTGCCCTGCTCTCTTGAGTTACACCTGGCACAACTTCACAGAGATTTTTTTTTATGAAAGCTTTTTGGGGGCAGGACCATCACAGATGAACAATCTAAAGGTGGACAAAAAAAATTCCAGAGCTCTAGATAAAGTTTTGGAGAATCTGCTTTGGTTAAACGCCCTCATGGCGGCGGATAATTTCCTCTCTCTCCTCGTATGTTGCATCGTCTTTTCTCGCTCTCTCCCTCCGACCCTTCCCCGCTCTGTGAGCTCATGTGTGTTTGAGTGTGTGTGTCTGCTGCGTGACAGTGGCTGAGTGAGGTGAACCAGGATAAAACGTTACAGATGAACACATTTAGACTGTCGTGTCCACACAGCCATTAACTTAGCGGGTGTACACACACACACACACACACACACTCAAACCTATCTCTCACAGGTAATTGCTGTGTAGGTGCTGTTTGGAGAGCTAGCTGCTAGTTACAGCCAGTTCATTCTTTTCTCATGTGCCTGGCAGCTTGAATTATGCATCGGATTGTAAATGAACGACAACTCGTTTAATTGCACACTCTGTCTCGCTGCTAATTCTAAGTTAGCTGCTTTTCCGATGCAGCATTTTAACCGACTTGCTTCAGCCACAGAAGACACTAAAATCTGGGAGCAGAAGTGATTCGATCGAACGCATTAAAGAGATAAAAAAAAACACCTGTACAGGTTTATTAGAATTAATAAAGGTGCCTATTTTGATCTATACTGAAGGATCAAATTAGTTCATCCTGAAATTAAATCTGTGATGTTCATGTCGAATCAATCAGAGAATAAAAGCGTTAAGGTCACTCAGTTGTTTCTATTCAGGTGCACGCTCTATGTTTTATACATCCCTGTTCAATACTGCCTATATATACTCCTGGGACTATAGCAGACATTGGGTGTGTGCGTGGCTCTACTGGGAATTAGGGTTAAGCAGGGGGTTACAAGTGTGTGTGTGCGTGTGTGTTTTCATCTCAGCAGCTGTGACCCAGAAGACAACGTGTTTTTATCCCGTCACACACAAATATACGCACACGCACACTTGAAGTGAGCGTCTCCCATTGAAGAGGACTACAGGAGATTTATATCTTTCTCCGCTCAGTGTGTGAATTCATCTTCAATGCGTGTAAGAGACGTCTTGTCCTTGTCTTCCACTTGTGCGCCACGCAAGGACAAGGAGGAATAAACTGGCAGAGATGAATGCTGGAGAGGGGCGAGAGGGAAGAACAGGTGAAAGAAAATGGCAAAAAAAAACAAAACAAAGCCGGACATTTTTAGATTAATGGAGAGGGGGGTTTTTGGGTTCTGAGAGAGTAATTTTGATGTGTGAGTTTACATGTGGTAGTGTTAAGTGTTTACACTGCAGTAAACAGTCCATTATCTTGCACGCTGAACAAATTAGAACAAATAAAATTGTGTTTTTGCCGTCAGTTAATGGAGCTATGGTAACTTTCTGCCTTGCAGGTTTGTCAGTCGTACTCTGCTGCTGTTGTCACATTTTAATGTTCAGTTCAGTTCTTCATCCTCCAGTCAAACTGTCTCATCTTTTTCGACACCACACTGATGACTTACCACCATATATTTGGAGATTTCTCTACCATACAACACGTGACTTACAATACATCACATTTAAGTATCTTTATTTTTTTATGTGACAGTGGCAAAAACACTTTAAATGTTATTTGCTGGTAGCAAACTTATCCGACAGCAACCTTGTTCACCTGATTTTGCACCCTCAGACTGTTACCTCCTCCCCAAGATGAGGAATTAGCTCAGTGGTCACCATTTTAACAGAGATGATGAAATCACTGCAGCTGTAGACCATTTTCTGGAGGTCCTTCTACAAAGAAGGGATCCCTACGCTCAGTGACTGCTGGACTGTGCGTGTAGATTTAGGAGGAGACTATGCTGAAAAATAAATGTGCAAGGTTTTCTGAAATTGACTTCCTCTATGTTGGGACATGAACTTATCAATCATCCATCATCTATGAACATGAGCTCCAACATCTCAAAAATAAGAGTTAACTCTTACAAATCACATTGATTTAAAACAATAAATGAAACTGTGAAACTAGTGTTAATTTTGTAGCTTCTCTTGTTGCATAACTGGATAATTTGGAGCTAAAAATCACGTCTTTCTGCAGAAGTTAGAACTCCCTTATGCCAAGAAACAAATAGTCTTACCATGTTTGCAAAAATCTGACACAAGACTATCAGCAGCAGCATAAAAATGTGCCACAAAATGATCACATATGTGATTCCTTTCATAACTAGTGGGAATAATATACTAAAACTATACTAATAGATATACTAAAAGATCTACTAGGGCAGTTTTAGAAAGTTGTAAAGGTTAAGGGGTAAAAACACAAGAATAAAACACGAAAATAACCCATACAGGCTGTAAAAGTTTGCTGCAAGTGAGTATTAAAAAGCGGATGTATTAGAATTAGCCAAGTTATCAATCAAACTCTTTCACCACTCTTCATATCTTTGTATCTCCTCTAAACTCTCTCATTCAATTCCCCGTCTCCTCCCCCTCTCCTCCTTCCTCCTTCCCCCCTCTCCCACTCGCCTCTTCCTGTCCTCCTCTCACCACTCTGTAGAGGGTCCAAGTGACATTTGGCTGTCCCCTGCCTCGAGGGGGTCCAGGAGATGCAGACGTTTTTGGCAGGCGGGCACAGGGACGCCTAGGGGTCCTGACGGGGACTCCTGGACCAGGAAGAGAAAAAAAGTACACATCATAAAATGCACCCGCAGTCAGAAACACACATACGCTCTCGGGGTGCACATGCATAAGCAAACAATTGCGGCAGACAGAGAAGAGCTAACACAGACACACACCGACACGTGTAAATGTGTGTGCGCACAAGCACTCGTGCACCTACCAATCAAACGCACGTAATGAAGACACAGTGGACGGTAAATGTGAGAAGGCGAGGGAAGCTGCCCCCATGGAAAAGTTTGGAAAACAGTAAAAAAAAAAAACTGGGATTTGAATCTGAATTGCTAAATTATTGAGCTTCAATGTGACCGACTGGCTTCATTCCCTGTCTGCTTCCTATCACAACTTTATTTATTGTGGCCTTTTATGCAGATAGCAAAATCAGCTTAATCAAATAAAACAAGACAGATATTTGCATCTTGTCAGAAATGATTTCATTTAAAAGCCTCAAAATACACGTTCACTTCTCACCAAAGTGCTGGCGTTCAGTTTAAAGATGTAACAGTTTAACTTTCAGTACAAATACAACTTAAGGTTGTTCAATATTCATCCAGTACTAATGTCAGTAGATTTGGTTATAGGACACATTAAAGCCATTTTAAACAGTCTCATATATCTTTTCTTGCAGATTTTGACTTAAAACAGCTGTTTCGGCCTCCAGATTTATCTTACTCACGGCACTGTTGGACTCAGGATGGACAGTTTTTGAATACAGGATTAAAACTGACATCATTCCACGCATTCTTCTTCCTCCTACATTACCCACAATGCAACTCAACTGCTGACTTATCGGTCAAAGATTTCCCTCGAGCGGTGAGCAGTCAACATGTGCATTAAAAAATTCACTTCACAAATCGAGTTTACCATCCGCAGCAGATTTTTGTGGTTTTCAGCCACGGCTACAACTGACTCAAGTGACATCACTTGAGGACATTTTTTAGATTTCACGTCGTAGTTCCGCCCGCGACCTGTTCACAGAACTTGATGTCTTCACTGTTTCTATTATTTAACCATGCGGTAATATGAGCAGTCGTTAACAAACCATATCTGTGTTCCAAATCACATACTTCTGTCCTAAATGCTCAATATTTTGAGTGCATAAGTGCAGGAAGTGCGTTCACACTGAGAAATATGCAAAAATGCAGTGCACTGTCGCACACTCAAAACGGTCCGAAAATTGAGCGAGGAACGATGGACACTTAACGCTATCAATGAATGACATATTGGTGACATAGCGAAAGCTACGTCACAAATTCTTAACTTTCAAAATGGCGGCAGGGGATTAGCCTACAGCCAAGAGTTTTCTTGCACCACCGACTGTGAATGTCGCCGTGTTGTGTAGATGCAAGTTATACAAATTTTTGCATAAAGCACCACTATTTATTACACTGTTGACAGATAGCCACCGCCAGCAAAGTTTATTGGGTCTGTAATGACTTGGTACTGTTAGCATGCTAGCATGCTAGCATGCTTGAAGTGTACTAACGACAGTACGTGATTTGGAACATTAATCATGTTTTTCAAGGCGTCTGTACAAGCCCTCATTAGCTGCAGGGGCTGAACTGTGTAATTACACGTCACACAATGCACTAGGGCCAAAAAAGACTTCCCTTATAGCTTATACTGTGAAAGAAAAGGCTGTTTAACAGAGGGTAAATTTCTTTAGCCTCACAATCTCCCATGAAGTGACTCATTTTACAACCAAATTTAAATAATTTAGTCCAACCTGGTCAGAGCATTTAAAAAGTCTAGAGGAGACGCAGGATTAAATCAACCGATGCCCATTCAAGTTAGTACACAGGTTGAACCAGAAGTTAGCTTGGCCAGTAAATGTTCTAATTCACATGTTCAAAGGGGCCACACAACATGTAAGAGGATCTCTGAGGTTTTTGGTTTCATGTGCAGAGCAACTTCTACAGGAATGAATGAATCATGCAAGTTAATCTTTATTTAGTCACTCATCCTGTAACCTGTGCTTGGTTCATAGATGCCTGTCAACACCTGAGAATCTTCTGGCGCAAAGGAAGTGATGTTTAAGGTGTTGGGCTGCAGCAAAATATTTACACCTGGACTCTGACATTATACTCAGCTCTCCCCAATACATTCACGGATAAATCTAATGCACCCTCTCAAACTGAGTGCACACTGAAGACCCTTGAAATTTTGCATGTCCAAATGACATCAGACTGAACAGATCAGCATGAATTCTGCAGCAGTGGGGAGCTTTTGATGTGAAACTCTTTTCCACAACTGTCCAGGTGGGATTGCTAATGTTTTGTTGCCTTAAACATCACTTCCTTTGTGCCAGAGGATTTTCAGGTGTTCACAGACATCTATGTCGAAGGATGAGTAGCAAGATAAAGATTAATTTGCATGAAATTACTGCTAAAACTATGCAAAGAAAGTCAAATAAAGGAGTTGAAAATACAGCGGGACTTGTTCAGACGGACTGTTTCAGCGGTGTGACTGTCCTCATCTCCCACCACTCGCACCCCTCTGAGATCACTCATCTGTCTTTTTTTCCCTCTCCGCTCTCTTCTGTCTCTTCGGAGAGATAATACGCTGGTCATCGGGGGAGCGACGGAGCGAGGGGAGATGGAGATGCGGGGCTAATTGTGGGGTGCCGGAGCTCGTCGGCGCGGCGCTGCCCGCTGTTTTGGCTCAGCCATAATTACCTGGTAGCCACAGATGTTTCGCGCCATTGTTGTGCACCCAGACAGAGAGGAAGGGATGGATAGATGGACGGAGAGGTGGGGGAGACACAAAAAGGGAGAGACAGAGGCCGGTTCTCGCAGCCAGCTGCAAACTTCTGCACACACGCAAAGAAAACAGCGACCAGGCGCTTTCTCTCTCCATTCATCCGTCCATCTTTTCACCCATTCTTTTATTCATCTCTTTCAATCCATTATCAAACCAGCCCTTTTATATTTGCACCTTGAGTGTTGATAGGTGATAATAATTCTTTGTGTGTGTGTGTGTGAGTGTGTGTGTGTGTGTGTGTGCGGGGTGCAGCCTCCCCACTGAGGCAGAACAAAGTAGCGTAATAACTCAGACACTGAGCTGACCCTCTCTGCTGCTCTCAAGTACACTTAATGGAGGTGTGTGTGCGTATTAGCATGCATGTGCATTTTTGTGTGTCACTGTCTGTTGTATTTGAATATGACTGCCTGCATATACCCGACTATGTGTGTATATGTGTGTATATGTGTGTATGTGTGTGTGTGTGTGTTGAAATAGCTGATCCCCTCCAGGGGTGAATTGTTATGGATGCTGTTCTGTTGAAATTACTGTTATTTGTTTCCTTTAAAACAAGCTAATTGCAGCATAGCGGATCGCTGTGTGTGTGTGTGTGTTCATGTGTGTGTCAAATTGTTTGCTTCCTTGTTTATTGTTTGTTTGTGTCGCATTGCAGACCCCTCCAATTTCTTTAGCATGGACACATTTTCACTCCGGCGTCAAAACTCATTCTGCTGCAGCTGTTGGGCAGTAATTTGACTTTTAAGCCAATTTTTTTTCTTTCTTTCTTTTTTTTGTTTTTTTAAAGCTAAACTCCACGGCTCAATAAAAATGGAATGGAAATTATCTACACATAAATTCTATTACAAACAATAAATCTTGCTCAGTGAAAGGGATTCATTAACTTTTAATTTTCTGTTTTTATATTTAAGTCTTATAGAACGAGGAAAAAAATCACTGTTCTTCTAAGTGCTGCAATCATTCGCACCACAGTAATGTTTTTGTCTTTTTCTACTATTTTATCTTGCAAATGAATCATCAAAAATAATAGCACATGGACTAGTTCTCATTTTCAACAACATGCTGATCAGTTATCAAAGGGTTAATGCACCTAAAATCCAAAAAAAGACTAACTTTAGGTTTAGTCCTTCATATTTTTAAACATCTCAGAGATTTCTGCCTCTTTACTGTGGTGGTACATCTAATTTAGTTTGTGGAGTTCATAGCAATGAAAAACAAGATCAAGACTCTTACATTAACATTCCAGTGTTTCACAGGTATAATCTGTTTAACACATTTAATTAGTGTTAAACAGAGTACATCCAAGGCTAGGGCTGCACAATTAATCCAAATTTAATCAAAATCACAATATGGCCCACTGCAATTTTCAAATCGCATCCAGGCGCAATTATGTTAAAGGAGAAATGTTTGTCAAAAATATCATTTAATTCGAATATTGTGGTGCTGCAGAGTTTTCCTGGCCCACACATCATATGTGTCTGGTGGAGACCCCTGCATTAATCACACTATAATCATTTTAATATCTTTTTTAATGAAAATGAGAATAATGATGTAAAAATATAAGTTCCTCTCATATTCCAAATAATCAAATAATCCAATTTGATATTTTTTCAAAATCGCGCAGCTCTACCAAAGGCTAACAGGAATCGACAGGACATGAAAGGTCAGAGGGTCAGCAGAGTGAGAGGGATTCATCCTCTCCAGACCATGAATGCGTCAGCATTGAGTACCAGTAAGTTCATCAAGATAACTGGTGGGTGGCGCAAAACATCCAGTCAGGTGCCATTATACCACTGCAGAAGAAGAAGGCGCACATGATGACATAATTAAAGAGCGCAACTGAACAACCTGAAAAAAAGGAAGACCGAAAAATAACAAAAAATAACAATGGACATTTTTAAAGAGGACATCTTATACTCATTTTAGGGTCTTTCATTTTGATTTTAGACTCCAATACAGCAGCTAGACACAACTGACCAAACTCAAAGTCTGTAGATCTTCAAAAAACTGACTCGTGCCCTCCGTCTTCCTTCCTTCCTCTTGAAACAGCCTGCAAGGCTCACTTCCAAGTGCACCTTTAAGAAATATCACACAAGAGGGAGTGATGTTGTGCTGTAACATTGTCACAGCTGTGGTTCGGCCGAAGGCACGAGGCCATAGGCGATGTTACAGTACAGCATCAAGACCTCAAGTGTGATATTGCTTTTACACACAGTTCACAACAGTTGAAATCGTGATGCTGAGTAAGAAAATGCTGAAGAGAGGCGACAAAACTGATTATTTAAGTATTTTGTTTGGTGCCGCCAACAAAAACCATTCCCTGAGGATTAAACTCTCGGTTGCCTTGGCAACGCAGCGCACACAGGCTGCCGCTGCGCCAGGCACTCACCGCAGGCACTACGCAACTTTGTATCAGTATACAAATTTATCTTCACGTTGCTGTTGATTGTGCAGCCAGCGAAATAAGTGTGCAACTATCATTAGGCCCAATTAGTGTCACATATCGCCATCACGACTCCACCGCAATGTTACGTAGTTAAAGCAGCATCTTCGCCGTGCTCACTGACCGTCACGATCTCCTCGCTTCAAGTCCCGCGTCTGACAGCTTCTGGATGGCAGCGGCCCTGAGGCTGTGGTTGGTGTAAACAGCCCGTGTTCATGTGTTATATTTTGAAAGAAGTCCATGTTTTAGGCTGGTCGACTGGCAGCTGCTGAATGAATTAACGTTAGAGTGTACCTGTTGATCGCAGCTGTAAATTAGAATGTTGCCATGGCAATGCATAGGCGTTGTTGTGGAGTAATACATACAGAGTTAAGAAACTGTGGTGTTCTGGTGAAATATCGTCACGTTTTTCACGTCTCTGAGCCAATCACCTTGTTTGGCCGGAACTCATTGTTGTATAAACCTCATTATATGACACTTTGGCATCATTTAACACAAGTATCTGACTTTGTAACAACATTTACAGGTCAGAAAAGATGGAAAAGCACAAGATTTCTCCTTTAAATACTGCAAAACAACAACCTTACATTCAGGGTTCCTTTTCAGTCCACACATACTTTGTGTTCTGTCTGTATTTTTGTCTGCAGCTGCTGCCGTAGCTTCTCCAGCGGACTGGAATGCAGAAGTTGGAGTCACATGATTTCTAAACTTCATCCTTTACATGCTGAATCTTTTTCATTGCATTTATTCATATTTATCTTTCATCGATGCACTAACTTTTCCAACTCCCTCCCTTTTTGCAAATTTTGTCTCCACTCCGGAGTTTTTACTTGCAAATCGGAAATGACAGGCTCACCGACACCAACCCAGTGTCAGGCAGATGCAGTGAGTGTAAATGAGTGTGTGTGTGTGTGTGTGTGTGTGTGTGACAGCGTCTGGGAAACAGGGAGCAAGGAAGAAGAAAGTGAGCTTGTGCTGGTGTTAAGTGTGTTAAGTGGGACATCTCGGACAGACAGGCCAGCCTCTCACAGGCACCCTTGTCTGCCAGGCAGGTGAGCCAGTGTCTCTTTATCTGCTTCTCTCCCTCTTTCTCTCACACACACACATGCACACACACACACACACACTCACACACCGCTGCCAGCTCCTTCACGTCCCCCCGTGCCAGGTACGTCTACGTCCCGTCTTTGTGTGCGAATGAAAGCGCGGCAGATCTGACGAGGAAGAAAATACACACACACACACACACTCGCACACAAGCTGCATTCTCACGGGGGGAAGAGGAGGCACGAGAGGAGGAGAGGGAGAAGAAGAGGTGGCCTCGCCTTCCCTCTCATCCCTCAATCCAACACTTCTCCTCCTTTCGTTTGGTTCCATTCATTCGTCAGTTCTTTCCGTTTTGTGCCGTTCCATATGCTGCTGCTCTGTCTGTCTGTCTCTGCCTCCGCTCTTCTCCTGTCCTCCTTTCTTTGCGCTCCATCCTCTTTCTCCCCCATCGCATCGCTCTCTTTCTTTCCCATCCATCCTCTCTTTCTCCTCGCCTCGTTCCAGTTTCCAAGTGCTTGGACGCGGGCTTGCTGCTCCGGTCACTGCTCAGGGAGTACGGTGAGCTAAAGTAGGCTCGGTGTAGAAGAACATCACACACACACACAAACACACACTTGAACAAACAAACAGAAACAGGCCCCTTTCTCTTGCTCCAATTTCAATTGTGTCTTGTTTGCTACCTGCATATGTCTCTACCTTCTCCAGATCCCAAAGCTTATCTGTACACGCAGCCTAGAAAGCATTATGAGAACTGGTCTGACATCATACGTATCCAAACACCAAGCGTTCAGAGATAAGCCTCCCTGCTCCTATCTCAATCAGTTACTCAGCACTCAGGGCCAAGCAAAGTTCAGCACAACAGAATGGCACTGAAGCTCAAACCGGCAGAAGAGAAATCACTCAATTATTCCGGCATCTGCCAATTACGAAAGTTATTGTGGGAGGAAAACCAAGATTCGTCATGCATTAAAACTTCCTTAAGCTGAAAACGTCTGGAATTCAAGCTAGCTGTAGCATGAGACTCTTAAGGAAGCAACTTCGCTATCCTCTCCCTGTTTTTGCTTCGTAGCTCCGCCCTGTTCCTGGTTCTTCTTTTGTTTCTCTGTTGTCCCCCTCGCTCTGTCTTTTAGACACGTCAGTCTTCCTTTCATCGGGTTGCCTCGCCGTGTTTGCAGTTGTTGCTAAAGCTGGAAGAGCGACTTTTTCTCCTGGACTGTCCGCCGTTGTATTGAGCTTTCACTACCTGAGGGGACATGAGCGTGCTCTACCTTTGTTGAGCAGCCAACAGGAACCTACGCTCTCCGAAAGTGTCTGTCACTGTCTTCACTTTCTAAAGCCTGAGTGCAGAGCCAAGGAGAGGTGCAGAAGTCTAGTGTTCTTTCAGACCACCTGAATTACAAAATGCTGAAAGGTTGCTGTAGAATTTTTGCCAGATGACACCAAGAATAAAACTGCCTACCTCAGCTTTAACGTACAGGCACGAAACTGACACGCAAATCTGGTCTGAACGTTTTAAAGACCTGATCCGGCTCAGATGAAAGGCTATACTTTGGCTTTGTTCAAAAGAAAATCAAAAAATCCCCTGCAAACCTCCCCAAAAATCTAAAAGTTAAAAGTCTTTCCTGTCACGGCCACACAATTAGAGGCTGACACATATGGATTCTCTACTTTTTTAGTTGTTTTTGCTTTATTTTGTCCACGACTGACGTTTGCTTACTGGCTGAAAGAGCTCATCACTCCCCAAGAGACATAACATTCTGACCTGCAACAAATGAGCTGCATCGACGTAGATGACGGTAAGTTATTACTTTAAACTTTAATGTTTAAATTTAATGTCAATGCATGTTCGACTTCCTTACATGAGCACGTCAGCACACACGCAGGGGTGTGTCGGCCTCTTCTCCGCTCTGCTCGGACACTGCCGCACTCTGCTTCAGAGATAGCTGTCCGCACTTTGTTCGAGATGGCTCCAATAAAGTGTTGTTGACTTTTTTCAGGTGAATGAAGGATGGCTAACTTTGTTAAATTTTCCTAAAGAGACGAGCACCAGCCAGAAGTTGACAGCGTTCCTGTTTCTTGTGGATTTATTCCATGTGGATGTATTTACTTCCTCAACATGAGCACATGAGCTGGATTAACAGGTGAACTGCTGCTTAAGGTGTTGAAGAGTGATGAGCGCAAGCTGTCGGTAACATTTTATCAGTGTCCTAGCTGTTTTTATTTTGTGTCAGTGAAGAGGTTGTGAGTACAGCCAAGGTGTGCACGGAGGGGGGAAAAGAGGAGGAGTAACCGACACAGACAGTTTAGAGAGAATGCAGAAAATACAAGGAAGACAGAGAGCGCGAGTCAAAGTTTTCTGATGAATAACAGACTTTACTGTTAGGTCAGTTGAGTCTAGCTGCACTGTAGGAGCCCAAAATCCAAATCAAAGACCTGAAAATGAGTATAATAGCTCTCCTTTAAACAAAATCTGTCTTGGAAGTTAAATGACAAGTGTCTGTCTGTCTTAACAACATCAGTCCTGCTCTTATTTTGCTTATATTTACATCCTCTCTTCTTCACTTTTGCCATCGTCATCCTCACCTCCCTCTTCCCTCTCTTATTCGTCCTCATCATCGGCTTCATTATTGCATATTGATTCTGTCGTAGCTCTCCAGGTGTGCGCTGACCTTTCATATGAGGTGCTCGTTCTTCAAGACTTCAAGAGGTGAGAATGATTGATGTCTCATCTTTGATATCCTCTGAAGATATGTGCGTGTGTGCATGTGTGTGCGGTGTGTGTGTGTGTGTTTGTTTGTGGGTGTGAGGGTTGGTTGCTTAGGACCTCCTATAGTTAAGGAACCAAAGGTCCTCAGGGTATTAGAGCAGCAGATCAGGGAGTCAGCTCACACACACACACACACTCTCGCACATTGTGGTGTCTCAGCGACCTCTTGGTGAGTTCAGTGGCAAGGCGTGGTGAGAGTAGTCGTTTGAACCTGTGGATCTTAAAGATCACACACACACACCGACAGCCACACACACACAGATTAACGCTAAAAGAAGGAAACAGTTGAACCTTTTTTTGCTCATGGGGTGTTCAGAGGTTGGACTGGTGAGAGAAGGGTGGGGGGGAAAGAGACACGCAGGAAGTGAGTTGGTGATGAGAAACGAAAAGGAGATAGAGACGCAGAGAGAAAAAAATAGTGAGCAATGGTGTCATACCGGCCAGTGCTTTTGTACTTTGGTTCTCTCGTGTAATTTTTCGAGTCAGGTGCTCTTTAATAGTAATTTTCTGCTGCACAACAGTCAACCAATCAGAGCTTTGCAGGCAGGGTTAAGAACGGAGACATCTTCCTGCGTAGCTAGTTACATCCATGGAAAAAATCGCAAAAAAAGAATGCCTACAAAAAAGCAACAAGCATGGATGAGACTGATGCAGCTGCAGACAGTTGTGGACTTACAGAAATAATATAGTAACATAAAATAGCATAAAATAACGAAAGCTTATTTCTGTCATCAACGTGAAAAGTGTTAACTCTTCCTGGCAAAGGCTTTTGTCACTTTAATGGCAACTAAATATAAAATTTTCCAGTGTCATCGTGCGTCATTCATCGTGCAGCGTACGGGGGGAACGAGGGCCGATATGCTGCTCCCGACACACGATCCGATGATCGGATGGATTTCTGACATGTCAGGAATTTTGGTCGGCTGTCACTAGGCTCTCGCACAGTTGAAGCAGAGCCACAAGTCAATATGCTGAGATCAGAGCTGTTTGTTCTCATTGCACCTGCCTGCAGTGGCAAACGGAGCGTCTGAAAGCCATGCCAACACGCACACAAGGAAAAAATAAAACAGTGCTACAGTAATCACAGCGTAGCTTATGTTAGCTATCAAGTTAAAAACAGCAAAATGAACAAGCCATAACGTTACTGTCCACGTATTCCAAGCCATCTGTGAGTGCGTACACGACGGCAGTTTGTTTTTTAGAGGTTTGGCACACGCGATAGCACAAATTATCGAGGCAGCACGCTTCTGCCTTTGTTAGTATTGTTGCTAGTAAACAAACCTGCCTGTGAGCTTTCAAACCAATCTTTACTGAAAATTGTCCGGAGCCAGGATGGTCCGCGGGGGCCGACGGGCCGTTTTTACACATGCGGTGCGAGCACTTAGCTGACGGCTGTGGCTGACGATTGGACCGTACAGTGTGAGGACCTCAATCATGACCTTTGGCGTCACATCGCAGACGACTGACTCACACATATGAGCTGGAGTTACGACAACATTTCAAAAACTTGTGCAGTGTATGCCAGGCTTTAGCCTTTCAGGTTTTGTCACCAGAAACAGCTGCTCAAGGCCTTGGCAAAAGCTGCTCAAGGCCTTGGCAAAAGCTGGACAAGAGCTGGAAAATGTGCTGATGTCTCCTTAAAAACTTCGCATTTTTGTCTGCAGAAACTCTTGTAAATGTCCAGTCTGGACCATCGCAAAAAACACCCAGTTGAATCATTCATCTGTGATCTGAATGGACGTAAATTAAACAATTTGGCAGCAAATCTGATGAAGCTACACGCAAAACTTCTGATTTTAATACAACGTTTAATGCAATGTTTTTAATGAATTTTCATTCTTTAGTCTGTAAGTTTAATAAAATTTCCACTGCATGAGAGAAAAAGCTTGAGAAAAAAAGGAGAGAAAGAATGAGAGTTATGTAAAACAGATGAAGAAAGAGGAGGAGGGAGCGAGGAAGAGGAGAGAGATAAAGCAAAAGAGAGGAGTCTTTAATGTGCGTGGGTCTTGTAAGGTCAGACGGGGGCTGGGGAGGGGGGGAAAGGTTACAGGAAAGGTTACCATTATTTATTTAATCACTGATCCATCAGACGCAGCACGCACACACACACACAAACACAAATTCTCTCTCACATACACACATTTATTATCTCCCGCTCCCCTTTTATTATCACACACACACACACATACATGTGCATAGCGGCTTAAACTTCTGTCAGATTAAAAAAAAAAACCTAAAGATGAAGGACACAAGGATGTGATTTTGCCATTGAACTACCAGAAGCAGAGCAGAGAGGTTGTATCGACACAAAGACAATAACAATACAGGAGAGATGTAACAGAGACAGAACTTGAACGTGCACATATCAATGCCAGACGTCAGTGCACACTCCATGAGGCTTCTGGGAGTAAATTCGTCCACCAATTTTCTAAAAAAACAAAAAACAAACTCAACATCTATTGGAAGGACTACCATGAAAGAGTGAATCACTCCGACTTTTCCGACATTTCGTTTAGCCACACCAGCAGGTGAACGTTTTTGTTTTCAAGCGAATGTCTCTACAAAAATGTAGCGCCATCATCAGGTTAAAATTGTTATTAGTCCAGTATACTTATGAAATATCTAACTAAGTACTTGCAAAACTACTTCTCAGCTTTTGTGTTAATCACTAATTAGCAAATGTGACCGAGCTAACATGCTAAACTAAGCTAAAAATCCAACGTTAGCATGTAGCTAAAAGTCTATTTACAGCCTCACATGACCGGAGACTAAATTCTGTTAAAACAGCAAGAGGTAACTAAATTATCTATTTTGGAAATTGCTAAACAAATATGTTTCCATTGCGTGCAAACTGCCCAGAGAAACACAAGATGTGAGTCAAATGTCACTAGTGTGGATTTAGAGCTCATTAACAGCATCGTTGCTCTCTGGATAATAATTCCAATATCCAACTAAGAAAAACGATCTGTTTCTTTTTTCCAAACATAAAATCGATATTTCCCAGAATGTGGACCTCATCAGAATCATTTTTATTTAGCGAACACAGAGCCATGAAAAGCAGAACCATTCGCCTGCCATGACTGACTGGACGGAAAAGATGTATTACTGGAAAACTGTGTTTTTGCCCCGAACCCAACAAAAGACGTCAGGAAACAAAATGTGCAATAAAACCTTAATTATTAAGAGTTCATCTTATTGAATTTTACAAAGTCAGGGGAGATTTTATCCAAGTCTGCAGCTAAACAGCTAAAATTTTTACTTTTTATTCATTTTAAATTGTCTCGTGTGCATATTTTTTGCTTTCAATGCAAGTAGACTGGCCTGATTTTATTGTTACATAAAATCAAATGTTACACTCAAACACAGAGAGAAGCTTATGGTTAATTAACTTACCAGGTTTGGAGAGTTGAAGGGTTTTTTTGTTATTAGTATTTTGGGTGTCATTCGCTGTAATTTATGGGGATTATGGGAATTGTCAGCAAATTTGGATTTTGTCTTTTTGGCGAAAGCACAATGACAAATTTGTAAATGTGTCCTTTGCAGCCAACAGTTTGCTTTAGCAGCTTTTGTTCTCCACAAACCGACATATTGGGGACATTTGGGAAATTCAATTACAAGCAAAATAGGTCAGTTTTGTAAATTAATACTGATATAAAACTGAGTTTTTCTGCACTGTATTTGCATTTGCAATGTTTTTGTTCTCTTGCCTCCTCACTAAGCTTTGTTGAACTTGAACTTAGTTGGACAGCTGCAGAAACTGACAGTTACGACTACTGTAACCACAACTGCATTCTGTGAACTTTCTGGTGTATTTTTGGCCCAATTCCCTGTTGGATTTCTAACCCAACCTGATACTGACACGAGCGATGGGTTTCCTGGAACGTGTAAAGAGGCACAGGAAGACTAAAGAGAATAGCAGAGTGGTGCATCGGTGTGCATGCGAAAGAAAACTCATGAAATATGGAAGACTTTGGAATAGTCAATGTAATTAATGTTAGCGTTGAAACAAAACGTCCTCCCCTGCTGTCATATCGCTTGTTTCGCACACACACATCTTATCCAGAAGAGACAGAGGGTCGGGCGGATGGACGGAGGGGATGATAGGAGGATGAAAGTGCCACACTCGTTTTTTTTCTGCCTTCTGTGGCGGAGAATGCCCCGAGGCAAGATTTAACAGAGGGAAGAGATGGAGAGAGGAAGTGAGGGATAGAAAAAAGGGATGCTAAAAAGGGAGGTATCTCAGTGACAACGCCAACCCCTCCATCGCCTCCCCCTGCTCTCTGTCTCTCTCTGCTCCGCTCTCAGTCGCCTTGCTTGAGGCCTCACCAGCCCTTTGCAGGGTGTGACCTTGGTGGCCACTGCGCTGGTGTGGACATGCAAGAAAGCGGCCATATGGGTGAGACAGAGCGGGAAATGGATGTGGAGATTCAAGGAGGGAGCCGTCTAATCCTTGATTTGTCTCTGTGTCTTCTCTCCCCCTCATCCCTCTCGCAGACACGCCGTCTGGGCTACATATGTGCTCCTTCACCCCTATCTCTTGGCCCGGGCTGAGGCCAGTGCCCCTGCCACCTTACCCAGGGCAAGGGCTGCATATGTTGGGTAGGTGGGCACGGCAGAGGGGGGGAGATGGGCTGGGTGGGCAGCAGATGGCTGAGCCCTAAGGCCTCCGCTGGTGTGGCCGGTGGTGAGTGTGTATGCATGTGGTGGAGGAGGGAGGTAGGTGTGTGTGGGTAGGTGGTAGGAGTGTCTGTCTGTGTGTCTGCCTCTCTTTGTGTGTGTGTGTGTGTGTGTGTGCAGGTTTTCTGCTTGGAAGGATGGATGGAGGGGCACCAGTGCAGAAGAACTTCTTCTGGTCACGGTGAGAGGAAAGAGACAGAAGGAAAGGACGGAGGGAGAAAGAGAAAGTGGAGACGAATCCAACACAGCTCAACGGCGAGAAGCTCTACCTGACTCTACCTGTTTCTCTCTCATTCGAAATATCCTCCCCGTCAACACGTTTCACACACTTTGTGAGCAGCAGCAGATCCAGATAATGTGACTCTGTTTGTTTTGATCATTTTTAACAGCTGGTTATATCATCCTTAATGTTTGTACAAATGATTCATCAATTATTTTTCGTTTTATATAATTAGTTTCTCTCATTTCTTTACATTTCTTTACATTAAACTGCATTTGCCATGTTGGTAGTTTGCACTGCAAGTTTGGCTTTGACTCGCTGTACAAAAATGATAAATGTTCTACATACAATACGGCTGATAATTGGATCCATTCCATTTAAGTAACAATGAAGAAGCTGTATCCAGTGCAAAAACTGATTGGATTCAGCGCGCCAGAAAGTATAACAACTACTATAAAAAGGAAGCGATTTGAAAATGCAAATACGACAGGTGTTAGGAAAAATGCTGCTAAATTTCATTAAAAAAACAAAACAAGGTTGAACGAATGAAATTTGTCAGGTCAGTAAATTTAACCAAAGGAGTTTTAGCTGAAAGTGGCCATATTTTCACCTTTCACGGTT
>JAQFJB010000017.1:5098857-5110552 GCA_029874875.1 Naso minor
AGTGTCGTAAGTAGGGATGCTGAAAAACTGACGATTTTCCTTGTCGACTACACTGATATTTCCTTATCGACTAGTCTATAACACGAAATCCGTCTAAAACAGTCCAAATTAAGCACAATTTAATCTACAAGGGTAAAATATTGTCTTTAAAAAATATTGTGTGCATTTATTATTTTAAAAAAAACTGTTTAACACATTCTTCGCTTACCAAATTATTAGTTCAAATACCACTGAAATGTGCGCCAGACAGGCCGCCCGTTATTCTGAACACTGCTGATCATCTAAAGGTAACTCCTCAGTGAAGTAAAAAAGTAAAATAACACTGAAAATGAACAATTTACCACTGGAATCAATGTGTGGCATTTCCAAGCCGTTTATCGTTATCGTAGCATTAACAATCAACAACCAGTGTGATCAACAATAACATTATAAAACAATGGCAACTCACTAAATAAAAGCCAACAGGCAGCAACAGGCAACCAGGCGGGCAAACAGAGAGATGTGGCGGGGGGGGTTATCAACCTCTTTTCTGAATACAGAATAGTGGGGCCTTACGACTAAATCATACAGATGAGGAAGCCATGTAATCATTAGCAGATATAACTCACTTTAGAGGAGAAACATACAGTATGACTTGATCTTTTCCAGTCCACGCTCTTCACGTAGGCAGGCTGGGACGCGCGCGCGTGCACACACACACATACATACACACACACACACACATACATACACACACACACACACATACATACACACATACTTTATAGATTTCCTAGGAGATAACAAGTGGCCTCAGCACAGAAGCCAACTGAATAACATGCACCAGAGGAGATTTAAAGGACAACTTTATGCCAACACCTTTAGAAAGGAGTACTTCTCTGAATTTATTGCAATAACGATGGGATGTATGGAGATGTAGTGCTTTTTATTTTAAATAAAATTTACTAATTAATATTAACACATACTTACATTGATGTATCTTGTAAGAATACTAGGCCTATAATACATACACATACAGAATTGCTGAAGAATTTCCGGCTGAGGAAAGACACTTGCAACACTGCACTTGTGCAATATCCTCAACAAAATGAAGGGTAGGTATTTGTTTGTGCAGGCATGACACAACCATGGATTACTGCTGCGTATTCTCCCAACTGTAACTGGATCAGCTTGACGCATAACTCAAGATCCTGCATATTCAGTTCATGTGAAAAGGTTTTGACCAGCGTGCCAACAGCTTGTAAAGTGACGGTCTTAATGAAAGCCATGTCTTTAGTGAAAACTGGTGTTATCACTGGCTGTTGGAGTCTTTTATGCCCGGGCCACATATCCTGTGTGTACCTCAGCAGCAGATGTGTGTCTCGCTTGCATGTGTCATCCACACAGACACTGTTCGTGCTGCAGCGCTGCTTCTGCCAGCCCCGTCTTTTTCTACATAGAATTTTCCTTTGATAATTTCTATCAATAATAAAATGTTTCATGTTATTCTACTAGAAATTTATGGTGGCTGTAAAGGTAAAAAACACAACAACATTTCACAATACACATTTCACAAAACACAACACTTCACAAAACTTTGATATTTCACAAAACACTGATATTTCAAAAAACACATTTCACAAAAGTCATCTCACAAGACAGGACATTTCACAAAACAATATTTCACAAAATACATTTCACATAAGTACAGTGGCCCTCGTGTATTAATCGATCATAGAAATCTGTGCAGATCTTATGACTTGGTTCACATGTGATCTAAGATATGTCTCATATCTCACCAATCACATCGTAAAATTGAGCGGTTTTTGATAAATGTGTTGTTAAAAATGACATGCCTTTAAATATTCACAGTTGTGAGACCTCACCCTCTGGATTTATAACATGGAGAGGAGGAATACGGCAAAGAAGAGGAACCTCTTAATGTTGAAAATTGACACCTTAGTGTCTGAGGTAGAAGGTAATCAAACCGTGTGTGATGTTTTGATGTAAATTTAGGACCCAAAAGCGGACACCAAGACAGGGAGTAAAAATGATGAGTTTACTGAACAATCTCAAGAAAAGGAGTTACAGTGAGTAGCTGAAGATCCAGCTGAACATTGAGGAGGGGAATGCGGGTGGAGCACGAGGCTGGAGGACACTGGTGCAGCACGTGGCACAGAGTGGGGGATAGAGAATGTGGTGGCTGAGGCAGAGGTGGTGGAGAGTAGGAGAGAGTGAGGGCTTACGGCACGAACTCAGGAACTGCAGGTAGACAAGTGAGTCATGATGAAAACACAAGTAACAAACGCTAGCAGTATTTCTGAAGAAATGAAGAAGTAGGGAGCCGACTCTAACACTCTGGATGTGTAATAATCTGGCAACGAATGAAGTGGAATCCAAGGTATGTATCATGTGCTTGATGAAGATGACATGCAGCTGCACCAAGACCAAAGCTCCAGCCACTCACAAACCTCACCTAGCCTCTGTCAACACAGACAGCACCGGAAACCCCACACAGCTCCACAGTGCCAAAAGCACATAGTAAATATCCCCAAAACACCACAGTACCACCACTCTAACAGGCACATCCCGGCGTCCTACCAGGTTTGTGAGGGTACTCACGATACAGGTCTCTCAGAAGCTCAGGGTCCAGAATGAGTTTGCACGCCACCCACAAGCGTTCCTCCTGACCATACTCTTCCCAGTCAACCAAATACTGGAAACCACGACCCCGACGTCTCACATCCAAAATCTTCAAGACCTTGTACACAGGATGGTCGTCAATGATCCGAGCAAGAGGAGGGGGTTCAGCCGGAGGGCTGAGATCACTGGAGGAAACAGGCTTCAACAGTGACACGTGAAAAGCAGGATGAATCTTCATAGAATCAGGTAACTTAAGTCTCACAGCAGTTGGATTAATGACTTTTTCCTCCTCAAATGAGCCAATGAACTGTGGTGAAAGTTTACGTGAATCCATCTGGAGGGGAAGGTCTTGGGAGGAAAGCCACACTGACTCACCTGGCTGATGTAGGGGAGAAGGGGAACGTTGGGGAGCTAGACAGGACTGCTCTAGCTGCTCTACAGACATCCTGAACTGGACTGTGGTGAGCTTGAGCAGAGGGGGCAGCTGCCTCTTTTTGCTATGTAGGGAACAGGGGTGGCTGGAAACTATAAGCAACCATGAATGGTGACATACCTGTGGCCAACATACCTGTGGCCAAGCTGATGAGAGTAGTGGGCATATTCTATCCATGGGAGGTGAGAGCTTCAGAGGACAGGATGTCTGGCAGTAACACAATGAAGAGCAGATTCCAAATCTTGATTAACCTGCTCTGTCCAGCCATTAGACTTGGGGTGATAACCAGAGGTGAGGCTGGATGTTGAGCCCAACGCCTTGCAGAATGCTTGCCAGACCCGAGAAGCGAACTGGGGACCTCAATCAGACACAGCGTTAACGGTGATGCCATGAATGAGGAAAATGTGTGACACAAGTAAGTCAGCAGTCTCGACAGCAGATGGTAACTGGGGTAAAGGGACAACATGAACTGACTTAGAAGAGAAATGATTAACAGTTGTGAGAATAACAGTGTTACCATTTGAAGATGACAGTCCAGTGACAAAGTTCACCACAATGTGAGACCAGGGGAGGCTAGGGATGGGCGATAGGCCCAGCAAACCAGCTGATGGACAATGTGAGGCCTTGCCATGGGCACAGACAGTACAGGCTGGAAAGAACTCCTCGGTGTCTCTCATCATGCTTGGCCACTAGAAATGTTTCTGGAGGAACTGGAGGGTGCAATGAAAACCAGGATGACAAGTGAGTTTGGAGGAATGCCTCCAGTGGAGTACCTGTGAGCGCACAGAGTTCGGAACAAATGACCGGTCTACGGGTCCATCACCAGGATCAGGTTGAGCTCTTTCTGCCTCCTTAATCACTCTTTTGATCTCCCATGTGGCTGCTCTAACCAGACAGGAAGAGGGGATGGATGGGAGTAGGCTCAGCAGTGGCAGAGTCTGGGGAAGGGTTGGGAAGTAAATAATGTGTTCAGTAATTTTATTACTTTTCCCAGTAACTTGTAAAGTAAGGGATTACAATTGCCAAAACAGAAATCATATTACTGTTACTGATCCGAGTAACGCTGCATTACTGCATTACTTAAAAGCCAAAATATAGTTTTCTTCAAGAGGCTTATTTTGACTTGAGCGGTCGCTAATGCTGAAGCTCTAACAAGCTACTGATTGTGTTGCTTTGCAAACTCATGCCTTTAAATTATTAGTTATCAAAGCGAAGTTGTTGTTCCAATAAACTAGAATAAGTTTTGGGAGCTAAACAGGTTGTGCGTCACTTTTTTAGGAAGTCAGCTGCGTTGTGAAAATAGTGTGGTAAAGTAAAAAGCAACGAAACTAACTGCTTTGGATTCAAAGTAATAAGTGCAGTAAATGTATTACTTTTGTAGGGAGTAATCAATAATAAGTAACTTATTACTGTTTCTGAGTAACTTTTCCAACACTGGTCAGCAGTGTCTCTTCAGATAAAGGCGGTGCATGGCAGGTGGATCAAGCTTTCCCAGTGTGTTTCCTCCTCTACCACTGCATAGAAATCAGAATTTTCTTCTATTTTTGGCAAACAAACCCTGACAAACCTTTACTAGATCAACTCCTAGTTACTGAATGATATTTTATCGCTTTAAGTGAGCTAAAATCATTCTTGCGTCTATTGCCAACCATGTATCATGATACACATCATAGCGTTATTAAAACGTATCCTTGTACCCTTAATATATATCTAGCTATTAGAAACTATCACCCTTTACTTGCTTTGTGTCCTGTTTCTGTTCATTTAGTTGTTATTTTCTCTCCTTCTCTACACAGATCAAATGGGAAGATAAATTCAATCGAGGGTGTCGCCAAAGTTAAAAACTCATCTCAACCCGCAATTCTGGGTGTCAGCTTCTTTAAAGGTAGCCTGTATGTGTTGTAAGCCCACTTTACATTGATAATATGGAACACCTTAAACTCTTAAAAACACCATCATCCATGTTTCTATCCAGGTGTTCCAGATGCTCCATACTGGGTTCTCTCCACAGACTACCTGGCGTATGCTCTGGTCTACTCTTGCTCCAGCTACTTTGGGCTTTTTCACGTTGACTTTGCCTGGATTCTGGCTCGCACTCGGGGGTTGTCTGAGGACCTTCTCAGTCAGTTACACGATAAGCTGGCTGCTGCTGGTGTAAACATAAACCGCCTGACAGTCAGCAATCAGACGGGATGCGATATCTTGAGCTGAGACATGATCAAAAAATATAACAAAGGGGAACTTAAACCTACAGCTAAGGCCTGCTTTAAACTGTTTGAAAACTCCAAGCATAGTCATTCAATGTCACATCAGCGTACACAGACTTCCTGTTTAAAGGTTGAACATTGAAATAAAACTAAGCACATTAAAATGTGGTCATATGATTGCTTTATCAGTGATGGAAAAATGGGAAGAGTTCATGACGTCCCACTCGCATAATTAGGCACATGTTCTTTCCTGCTTTTTACAACAATGCATTTTGTTCTTTAAAGTATTTCTGCTTTTACACTCATGCACAAGGCATGACACGGTTTTTGATCAATTCCAGTGAGTTGCGCGAGAATGTCCACTGTCTTTGACAGTTTGCTACGGCTACACCACTTGTACAAACCACGTCAGTCTGAGTTTCATGTTAGGACCAAGTTTGACAGTCTAAATCCGATTTAATGTTTTAAAACTAAATCACTTCTGCATAGCGCTAGCCAGCGCTGGTGCTAGCAACAGCAATTTCAACTTGTGGTGGCTAGTCAGCGAGTAAAGATACTAGCATGTTACAGTCGCAAACACTACCAAAGCTAACATAACTGGCAAATAAATTCTCATTACTAACTAAACTTACTAACTCAACTTGTAATAACAACCTAAGTAACAAAGAAATTTAATTAGTAATAATCAACATTAGTATTTTTTACCCACATATGATTTGTCCAAGGGGTATAGCCGTACCTAGCTGTCCAAGATGGCGGACATCTTCGCAAATGTGTGACTCACACCATGTAGGGACTCACATTGTGTACTGACAATGTCTATGTTATAGATGTGGCTTTATTGTCAGATATAAACAATAAAGTTATCGAATTTTACCATTGCAATGATCCAAAATAAAAATAAAATAAATTTAAAATATTTTAAAAGTGGAGAGAAACAGATATCTTTAGGCCTACATCTCAGAATTTATTACATAAATTGACAATTAATATAATGTTTACTGGTATGCCTATATTTTAAGCTTGTCCAAGAAAATACTTCCATTTTTGTTTTGTTTTGTTTTAACCCTAACTACTTCATTTAGTCAAAATTGGTGTATGATAACAATTCTTGATCCACACTCCATTGGTGGCAGTGATGCGCCAAAGAAGCTTGCCAGTTTGCCAACTGTCATGAAGAAGAAGAAAGTCAATTTTTAACACTTTTTTTTTTAAATTAACACCTTACAATACAAACAAAACAGCTCGTTATTGTGTTAGTAAATGGTTGTTAACACTATTACATTGTATTAACTGTCTATGAGGTCTTCCAGAAACCTAAATAAAGAAGAAGAAGGAAGAGGAGGTCTGAAGCTATTTCTACCCCAGGTGAAGCTGCTGTCAGGGGAAACCCTGCATCTGTTCAGACTTTCACTTGAATCAGCCTCGATAATCTTCTTTCAACTCGCTGGTGGAGCCACAAACTGTTTGTGTTCAACCATCTGGATCATGGAGCAGATCCACTGTAGCCTGTATGTGACAACCAGCGAACAGAAGTGAGAATGACCAGTTCTCTTTAAAAGCTTCTAAGCAAAAAAAACAAAGTTCACTTCCATTTTTGTTCTATTATGAACAGAAAATATTCTTTTGTTTCATTCTTTAATCTGCAGTGTTTTAGTGAATTTACTGGATGTGTGTCACATTTATGAATCTCAAGCAGCTCTGTTAAAATTGTGTTTGACCTCCAGTGGCTGAAGTCACGTAGGAGTGAAATCACTGAAATCACTGCTGGACGTTACAACAGACATGAAACTTTCATCCACAAGAGGTCAGTAAAACAACACGTCTGTTCCAAAACTGTGTCACATTCAGACGTCGAGCATGTGGAGTTTATTCAGAGCGTCACTCAGCTGAGCTCAGATGCTCTCTGGCAAATATTGTTCTCTTTACACTGATGTGACAGATGCAGATTAACTTTTCACAAAATATAATAAGTTTAAGAAATTCAATGGATCGTTACAAAGTCAACCAGGAGTTCACAACTTTTTAGGCTCGTGACTCCTCATGAAAAGCAGCATGTAGTCGGGAATCTTTGTCAGATATCAGATGTCTGTGAGTTGTTAGCAGCTCCCCTCTAAACCTCCAGGTTTCATTTAAATACCACAACTGGCCCAAACAAGTCAAATCATCCAATATTTCATAAAGAAGCAATCGGCCCATTTCTCATTTGATTGCATCAATGAATACATGGAGTGAAAACAACTTTGTTTCATCACTTTTGGTCATTACAGAACAAAAAACATTTCACTTATAATTTCATGCACATGGGGGCTCATTTGATTTGGGTCTGATCTCATTATTAGTTGAATTAATGATGTTTATTGATCAGTGTCCATAAAAAAACACGAGTCTCATACAAGCAGAAGAGACGCGTTGAACCTGATTCAGCTCTGAACTTATTTCCATCTGCAGTCACTGAGCAGGTCGACACAAACACTGACTGATAATATTTTAAACATGTGGTGTTTATTGAAAGGGATGTTAAGTTGATTAGTGTTGTTACATTGAGTTCACCAGTGGCGTCTCTCACTGGTTTCTGCAAATAACGCCGTCTGTTTCACAATAAAATGACAGATTCATGTGAAATAAGAACAGAAGCACACAGAAGGAAAAAGGACGAGGATACAGAAATATCATGAGCACTGATAAGAATGACACTTCAACTGCAGACTTTTGCATTCTGACATCAACCTCCATGATACAGTATAATGTTAAAATGAACTTTAGTTGTCCATCATTCAACAGTGTGGAGGTGCAACACGGAGAAATACAGAGAAAACCACAGACTGACTGGATCAAATAAGTGTGATGATGCCTCCACCTGGCCACTAGGTGTCCCTGTCTGTGCTTTGTTCTTGTGTTCACTCTCCCCGGCAGACCTGTCAGCAGCTGTGGTTTCTTTGGCTTGTGTAGATCTTTTGTTTTATTTGTTGACTAAAGTGTCTTGTTGTAAATAAATATTTTTTTCTCAGCTGCCAACTCATTTTGTTCCTTTTTTTGTCACAGTATTTGAGCCAGGCTGTGACAAACAAAGAAAAAACTAAATCCAGACTCATGTCGAGGCTGCAGGTGGAGGAGGTGTGTGTGTGTGTGTGTGTGTGTGTGTGTGTGTGTCAGTCTCAATCAATTGTCTTGTCAGTCTGCTTCCTGGTCTTTCAACACTGGTGGAGTGTAAAAAAAAAAAAAAAGAAGAAGAAAAACTTGATTTTTTCTACAAGCTCCTACTTTCATTTTAGAGCTGAACAAAAAGTCGAATGAACGCTGAAAGTCATTTTTAAAAAATCGGTAGGGAAGGCAAAGGGTTGTGGCCTAAAAGGCTCTGTGATTTTGGTAAAAACCAGAACACTTTAAGCATTAAGTGTTCTCTGAACTTCTAGCTTTGGTGAAAGTTGCAAAAACACTTTTTCCACCATATCAAGCCCTTCCACATTCTGTTTGAGTTATTGTTGGTAGTTCATGGGTACACTAGTATAAAATATGCAACAAACATGATGACCATGGTAGTAAATTAAGGTTCATTTATATGAGGAGCACTTGGATCAGCACCATTGTGCCCTCCATTCATGTGAGAGAAGTCATAGGGAAAAAAAACTTACAATAAGAGCTAAAGAGAGCAGCAGAAGGGCAGAGAGCAAATTAAATTTCTAAATGCAATCAAATCTTTCAAAAGAAATCTCTGCGTAGATGCAGTGCAACGATAATTGAAACTTCATTCACATTTACAATAAGAAGTAAGGAGGGCAGCAGTGAACAGACTTTCTTTCTTCAATGCAAACAAATCATTTTAAACTCTCTTAATGGCAAAAATGTCACAAAGAGACATAATTAGTTTGTCTAAGGAACACTGCAGCCGCGCACGTTCACTCTGGGTTTATGTTTTTGTTGCATGTGTTATGGAGCAAACGCCCAAACTGATGGAGATCCTCATCTAAAAATAAATTGCTGAGGTTCATTTTTTCCGGCTCTGGCTCCCAAATAGTGCGCTGGACACGAGGAATCAGACATATTTGTTGGTATGTGAGACATTTTCTCACTAGGTGGGAGCGAACATGCAGGAAAAATAGGAGCTGCTTGTGGCAGAAGTGAGAAAATACAATAAGTGAGAAATTCGCACGGAGGAAAAGGCCTTGTCCAGACTGCCAGCCTGAACCGGATTTTTGGCATATCCAGATTGAATCCAGACTGACTTCAAGAAGTCTGGACAACAACAAAGCACATGAAATCCAATTTTTGCAACCACAGGGCAGGTGGTTTGAAATGCGATTCAAACGTGATTTGTACAGATGCGTCTTCAGTCTGGACGCTCTGCCCGTTCAAATCGGATAACACAGTGTCTTTGGTGTCACTTCACGGATACTGGGCGCCTGAATGGGATGTCGTAACGGACAAGACGGGGTGCTAGACGGCCACAGAGCCTGACAAATGTGCCATTTGCATCCTAAAATTTGTACGCCACCTCTCATCATCAAATGCTCCAAGGAAGACAAGCTCCCACCAGTCACTGCTTTGAGGACGGCGCAGATCTCTTGCTGCACAGTGCAGCCGCCATGATGGCAGCGCAGAACATCATAATGCTCATCAGTCTGTTCTGGCAATCTGCTGCGGCCGAGTCTGGCACCGTGACTCGACAGTCTAAGTGTCTGGATCGTGAGATGATGTATCTCCATTTTTCCATTCCTCATACTTCCGTGTTGGAAAGCTGCTCACTGGTGCACATGCCGACACCTACGTCGTCACCACAGTGACCATGCAGATAGGTTGGCACAGAGCGGTGATGTCTGGACGCAACAAATCCAATCTGATCACCTGCAGACGACAGTGTGGACGATCTGTGTTGAAAATCAGATTTGAGAAACAAATCAGATCTGCCTGCAGTCTGAACGGGGCCAAAAAGGTTCAGACGTTTTAACCAACCAACCAAGCCTTTAGAAAAAGGAATAAATCACAGGGAGAAGCGTTTCCAACAGCTGGTCAAGGACCTTTGCCTGAATTGTTTTTGGTTAAAGGCTTGTTTTGGGATGATGCATATCAGATTATATTATTAATTCAGCAGGGCAATAGGAAAAAAAGCCAACATCTTTGGGTATTTTTCTGCTTTAAATTTGAGTTTTTCAGCTCAAGGTGGTCAAAGCGCTCCTACAAAAGCATGAAGTGCTCACAGTTGGCTGTATTCAGACCAAAATCAGGTGATCCGGCAAAATACCACAAGGTTGTCTGGTAGTGTGAATGTCATTTCATTAACATAACAGGACTCACGGTGCGATGTCAAGTTGTGTCCTCTAATCTTCCCCCAATCAATAGGTAGAGAATCACTGGAAGATATCCCCTCTAGAGGGGACATATTATGCTTTTCTGCCTCTTTCAACTTATAAATGATGTTACAAAGTTCTCTATAGGTTCATCCAGAAGGTGTGTGTTTGAACTGGCCAATCAGAGCAGAGTAAGCCTTTAGAGGCGGGGCAGGAGCTTCAACAGAGCGTCTCAGACAGAGGCAAGAAAACAGGGCTGCTGCAGTCGACTGGATGAGAAAACAGACGAGTTTTTTGAGCATCAAAGCATGAAAAACTGCTCAAGTAGTAACCAAGAATAAAACGTGAACCCAAAAAATGAGCGTAATATGGCCTCTTTAAATGACTTACACAGCTGGCTGCGGTGAAAAAAAATCGAGCTAGCTCCAACCTTTTTTGTTGTGGTTGGCTGCATTTTGTTTTCGCAGCAGCTCGGACCGCCACAGCCAAAACGGACAAGCCCCATTCCAATGAATGAGAAAACCTGCGTTTTTACCTGATTTGGTCTGAATACAGCCTCACAAAAGCTACTGCCAGCTCATTAGCTAGCTAGCTCTATTCTGATGTTAGCAGTCACTTTTCCTCAGTGAGTCTTTGTTCGATGGCTGATGCAACAAGCTGTGGAGCCAGACAAGACGGGGATGCGAAAGAATGCAAACCCTTACTGCATTACGCATTTTGATTTGCTGTTCAGGAAAAAGAAATCTTAATCTTCATGAGCTGCTAGCTCGTGGTGCGTGTCATACTGGCTCTGTTATTCTTCTTTGTCTGGAGGCAGATGGATTTCAGTGATAAAGTGGAATACATTTCTCTTAACGCATAATGTGGGTCACTGTATCAATAGCTGACATGCTGGTTCAGGTGCAACCCGTGCACTTCAGTATATGTGATTAGCCACACCATTCCAGTTTTTTCTGACTGCTGGTTTTGAACCTAAAAATCTCGGTGTGGCTTCCAAAAAAAAAAAAAAAATCAATTTAATTTTTTAAAAATTGATTCATGAAACACCATGAGACCCGACCAAAGAGGTCTAGGATGTGTCAGTGAGCATATGTTCTCGGAAAAGGCATTTGGTTGGTAATTCTTTAATAATAATATTTGTCACA
>JAQFJB010000017.1:5160733-5173159 GCA_029874875.1 Naso minor
ATATATATATATATATATATATATATATATATATAAGAAGCTTATTGAAATTATTTATGCCAAATTGTACACTAAGTAGTTTCACTGCCAATTATAAACATATATTTATGACGTAAAACCGCTAAAAGAGACAGGATCCACACCATTTTTAAAATTTTGTCTGTTCTGCACGTGATTTTGCTCGATCTACTTAAAGGTTTTGTATCAAAGATGTCTCAAGTGTAGCTTAAGCTTTTGAAAACACGCCAAACTTGACTGATTTTTCCTCAAACTGAGACATTTTGAACAACTTTAGCCATTTCCTGTCCTGCTACATGTTCCATCGCAGCCCGACAGCGTAGCTAAAATTTCTGTTTGAACATCTTCTCGTTCTCACGCAGTTCATTTTCTCGTTCTGTCTCTTTCTCTGCTAGTTTTGGATGTGCGTGTTATGGATAAAAAGGCACTGACGGTGGATTTCAGGCTTCAAGAAAACGTTCTGCATCGATCACAGCTCACCTGAAAGGCGCTCTCACACACACACACACACAAAAAACATTTACACACACTCTCTCTCAGGTCTGTGTATCTTTAATCCTTTGTACAGAACTGAGCAGATGTCCCCCATTCATTTATGAATGCACACACCCCTCTTCTCCCTCCCCCCCATTCACACGCACACACACACACACACAAACACACACCTGGCAGCAAGGTCAAGTTACAGCTGATACAGTGAGACCTGCACAAAACACACACAGACACATTCACAGATGTGCATCAGGATGAGAGCGCGCACACGCACACGCACACACACACAGCAAATGGACAGGAGGAGGAAGAGGAAGATCATCATCATGTTGCATTGTTTATTCACTGACTCACTTTAGCTACTATTACACACACACACACACACGTGTCATTTTCTCCTTTTGTTATGTTGCTTCACTCTGTTTACTCTGAGTCATGTTTGTGATGTTTAGTGTGTATTTGTGTGTGTATTATCTGCTTTAAACACACACACACACACACACACAGTGACAGGTTGGTATGAATGTGAACGAGGTGATGGTGTTGTTGACATCTCTGCTGCTAAATTAATGATGGATGACGACTCGGCAATCGGTTATTGAGGCGAAGTTGTTGTCGTAGTCCGATTACTTTTTGCCGTCACCAGTTCTACTTTATTTACGTTTAACGTTTGCTCTCTGCAAGTCCATCCAAATGAAATCTCTCCTTCACTTCCTCCTTTCTCCGCTTCCTGTCTCCCGCTCTCCTCCTGATGGCTGTCGCTCCTCTCTCCTCCCTCTCTCCAGCCATATAGGGCCCCTGGGGTTTCTGTATGTGTATGTGTTTGTCTGTGTGCTAATTGACCTTGCAGGGGGTTCCATTGATTGCCTCATCTTCTCTGATAGATTATAGGCCTGTTAATGTGGTGGGGAAATGGCAGCGTGGTGGGGCACAGCTGTTGTCACACACACACACACACACTCACACATACACACACGCAGTCACTCTGTGCCCCTGAAACCAGGGCCTCCACAATTATTATTTTCCTTGTTGAGATGGTGGGATTGACACCGGGGCTGCAGAGGCGGCGAGATGCAGCAGTCAATGTGGGATTTGATCCAAAGCCAGCAGGTGCTCGTGTTTGCTTTGGGTCTGAAATGGCACGCCTACCGGAGAACTGGTTTTCTCTTATTGTGGCTCCAGTTTTATTGGGTTGAGTTTAACAGTTTAACTCCTTAGAACTTTCTCAGAAAAAGAGCAACAGATTTGAACAAAAGGTAATTTACTCTAGAAGTTCCAAATTCTGGGACTTTACGAATAAATTTTTTGAGGAGTTGATACTTGTTTATTTTACAATTACGTAATGTCTTATTAGACCACAGTGCAAATCACATCATCATCTCAGAGTCTAGCACTGATTCCAGAGGCTTGCTCGAGGGCGGTTGAGGCCTGTCCCATCATGCTCTTGGTAAAAGGCAGGGTTCACCTCAAAAGGTAACTTGTGAGCCTGTTGTGTTTTTACTGAGTGATATTGAGCCTTGCAGCACATTTCTTTAGATAAAAATGTATTCAATTCTGGTGGCATATTTTTGTTTTCAAAATTTTGTTCTAACCTCATAGTCACACCCCCTATAAACTGAGGTAGCGGCACTCAAAACTGTATTAAACCCTCAGTTTAGTCTGGCCGATTGACATGCAGAGCGTCACATTCTCTAATGCATTGGATCTACTCTAATTTAATGCCACCAGCATTTAGCAAACAAGTGAAACTCATGATGAAAAGTTTCTCACTAAAAAGGTCTAAATGCACAACTGGAGAGCCAAACCGCGTTAGAGGAGCTGCATGCGCCGCTCTTTGCAGCGCATAAAGACACCGATTCCTTTCTGGACGCCATGCGAGTGAGTGAGCAAACGGCTCATCACTTTCGTTTTTTTTCAATGAGGACGTTCTAACCAGCACCGTACGACAGCGAAAAGCCGCAGCGATGTGTCGCTCTCTGCCGCCTTCAGCCTGTTTTGATTGGCCAAAATCGATGCTCACGTCCTTCCATTTCTGCTCCCGCCTGTGAACAACAAACTCAACTGCCACTTGTGCTGCGACGTCGCTTGCAGTCAGTCTGGACAATGTATCGCGCTCCATCCACAAGAAATCGCTCACACCGCGTCTAGTTTAGAATTGTTGTAATTGTGATTTATTTTGTGTTAGTGATGGGAGTTACGGCTCTTTGAAGGGAGCCAGATCTTGTGGCTCCATTCATTTCTGAGAGCCGTTCAATAGGACGGCCCATCGTTCTTTTTTCAATAAAAACTCCCCCCAATACAGAGTCTGTTTTTAGTGAAGTCCGCTCCCGCTTGTCTCTCGTGTCGTTCTTGTGTATATCTCACCCCTGTCTGTAACTTGCTTTTCCCTGCAACAAGTACGGCAAGACACGTTAGAGATGCTTCAATGAGCTTAATGCAGCCAATCAGTGCCGGGTCCTCGCCGAGAAAAGCCAGCAGAAAAAACTGTTCAGTATGAAAGGTCATGAGGAGGCGCTTCCCTCGTCTATCAGCCTCAGTGCTTTATACTACGCATTGGGCGTTGGGCACTGGGGGGTGAAATTTGAGCACAGCAATAAAAGAACGTCTATCACCAAGTGCGACTCGGTTCACTTTGTTCCTACCAAAGAGCCGTTCAAAAGAATCAGATCGTTTGCAAACGTAACAACACTATTTTCTGATCGACTGAGATGAACAGAATATTTTAAGATGATTTATTTAACTTGAAGTCTGCCTTGTTCTGCCAAAGCTCTCGCTGCCTCCTTAACATTTTCACCTTCAGATTCAGGAGGGTTTGTCTCCCAACCACCTGAAGAAAGCCAAGCTGATGTTCTTCTACACCCGCTACCCTTCCTCCAACATGCTCAAAATGTTCTTCTCTGACGTTAAGGTAAGACTTTTCTTATTCTTAGTGTCTCTCCTATTTCCTCTCTTTCATGAACCTCATCACTATTTTCTCCCTATTCTTTTTCTTTTGTTCCACTAACTGTCACATTCAAATCTCTTTTTTTTTTTTGCATCAGCCTTTACTGATGTTTTTGTTTTTGCCTGGAGCACACTGTATTTATTCCCCCTGAGATTTCAGGAATTTAAAAAGTTTTTACCAACAGTTAAAATAATGAAATACGCAGTTTAAACTCCGTATACTCACAAACTCACTCACATAATGAACTGGGAACAAAAAGTCAATGAACACAAAAGGTTTAAAGGTGCAAAAAAAGTAAGAAAAAAAGAGAAATATTCATCAATGTCTGCTTTGGTTCTCATTCACTTTGTTACTTGATAATCTAAAAGCTTTATTTACTGGACATTTTTGTTATTTAACTTTGCTGGGACACATCAGGAGACAGATGTGGGTTCACAAGGACGTTTTTCACACCTGTGCTTTTTAGCCGAGTTAAGTCCAGTTGGTTCATTTTTCCCTGGTACAAATTATTTGGCCAGGAAGTTATCCCACTCAAGTGTTGACCAAACCAGACAACCGTGCCGAGACCTTTAAGGGAAGGGGGTCTTGGTCTGGTCCCACACAAACTCTGAAGTAGTTTGTTTGAGTTGGTGAAGTCCAACATCAAGGCTGGAGGCTCAAGTGAAACTTCTCCTGTAACTTCGCTTTGCATTTTGGGATTGGGACGAGCAAACATTTGCCACCAACTAGCCAGAGAATAAATAGAGGTGGAACCTGGACTGGTGCAATTTAATGTGTTTTACTGGGTGAGTTCTTATTTTAAGAAACATCAGACTAATGAGTGAATTTATTGATCTCACAGGGTTAATAGTGCCGCTTTTTGGCCAATTAATCAGGAAAACTAAACCAAAGAGAAAACACTCCAAGTTAAAATAACAGATTCAGCTCAGAGCGAACAAACTACAGCTGTGAGAAAAGTTTAAGATTTTACTCGAGATGCTTTGGGTATTCGGAAAAGATCGAATTCACGTTGTGAATATGATTGAACCAAGTTCAGATTAAATCCACGGTGTGTATGAAAACATTCAGACGTGTGCAAAAGTGACTTGAGCAGACAAGTCATATGAGAATCAATGACATCAGATCTCAAAAATCAAATCAGTGGAGGCTATTTTCAGTAACAGCTCGGGCAGGTGAGCTAATATTCGTCTCTGTGTGAAAAATTTTGTATTGTTCATGTTTCTCGGCGACCCAACACAGAATGAGCGGCTGATGGAGGATGGATAGATGGATGTTTGTCCAGTGACTTCCTTTTTCTCTCCTCACCAACTTTCACTGGCTGATCACACTCTTTTGTGCATTTTGTTGTCTGATATTATTTAGTTTTATTGTTTCATTTTGTTACTCTGTATACGTGTGTGCATGTGTGTGTGTGTGTGTGTGTGTGAGTGAGTGAGAAAGAGACCTACAGCGCAGATGGGGGCTCCAGTCTGTCACGTCTTTGTAGCATAATTAGAGTTTCTGGCCTTAATCGGCTCGGGGTCTGAGGGGGGTGTTAACGCTCACTTTCCCTCTCACACACACATACTGTAACCCCCTCCCACACGCTCACACATACCCCGACATCAGCCTCGATTTACCTCTCATCCGAAACACAAACACACAGGGCCTTTACTCTTTTTTTCCTCTTTGACAGATGACAGGATGCACAGGTAGAAAGAAAAAAGGAGAACACAAAAAAAGGAGAGGAGAGAAATAAAACGGGTACAGAGTGAAAGACAAGATGAGGGAAATGAGTTTGAAGGAAAAAGGAGATGAAGGAGAGTGTCTGTGTGTTTGCGTGTTGGGGGGTTTTGAGAAAATGACAGAGGGAGCGAGGGGAGGGGGGGACAAACAAATGAAAGGGATGACAACAGAACAACAGATTTAAAACAAAGGCGCTGATTGTTTTGTGTTTACAGGCTGCTACGTGTTTTGCAAAGGAGCATACGGCTCCTCTACGGATTCAGGACGCTGTATTCAAATGAGCATACACACACACACACACACACACACACACACACCAGCTGCCCTTTGGCTTATATCTGTGGTGACCACTTCCTTGTGGCAGTGCCACATCCTCATCGGCTGCCATGGCAACAAGGGTCGCTGGGACACCAGGTTGCTAGGCAAACACAAGGTTGCCAAGCCTACCTGCTCCCAGTATGTGTGAGTAACTGGGAGTCTGTTAAGTGATAAAAACGGGTGTCAGTGCACAACAATAGGTTGGTTTAGTGTTTCAGAGACAATCAGAGTGGAAAACGTGAAATTTTGTCAACTCATTATTATTACCTGGCAATCCAGCGTGCTTTAAACTTTTTTCTCCTCATGTTTTTTTTCTGAAAATATCATGTGAACTTGCTACAGACACATTCTGCTGACAAAATGATGATTGCACGATGTAACAGCAATAGCATCATGACACCATCAGGGTTATTAGCCTGGCTTCCATTAAGACATGCTGTCTGCCGCTGGGTTCGATCTGCCTGGAAAAACAAAGGCTCGACTTACAGCACAAAGTGTTTTTACCATCGTTAGTGAAATGATCTACTTGTTGTTATGAAAACAGAAAAAAAAATTTTGCATCTCCCTTCTGCAGTTCTTTTTATTTTGTAAAATCGCAGCTCACTTTACTGGACATGCAGTAATTAATCTTTATGCTTTCACGCGTCCATTATAGACTAAACTTGAATAAAACTGACATGTTTTCTTCTTCTCCCCCTTCCAACACCTGCTGTAGTTTCACTTTACCTCCTCAGTGAAAATGCTTTTCTTAATTTCTAATTTCCAAAGTGATGTTGAAGAAAATCTGAACACAAATGCACTTTTCATGTGTTGTTTGTAGTTGCAGCTCTGAGGTTGATAGTGGTCTTTTTTTTTTTCCAACAGCAGCATCAACAGCAAGATTTAGAAAAACACAAAGGAGTAAAATGTTGAAAAAGTTTTGTATCACTGAACACTGCATCATCTTCAGGATATTTAAGAACACACACAATGTAAATTAGTACGATAATAATACACCAGAAAATAATCTTTTCTCTCTAACATGTAATTATTTTACATAAGCACAAACAGAAATCTGTAAACATGCAAACCTGTAGCATCACTGCAGCTGCCAGTTCACCTCTGTGCTGCTCATGCTGCAGCTCAACAAACTCATGAACCTTCAGTCTGAGGGAAAAATAAACAAATTTAAACTGTCATGTGCTGACTTATCATTTTCCCTAATCAGCTTACTTATCATGTCTAAGTCTTTTCTGCAATTATCCGAGTAAACTTGCTTAATATTTAAGTGGCTTACGTCTATTTTGGAGAATTAGTAAATTAGTAGTAATGACTTAATGCACAGATTCAGTTAAAAAAAAAAAAAAAAGAAGTTAAGTCCAGTCTCATATCTGCGTTTATCTCCAAACTGATATTCAAATAATCTCTTCATCTCGACAAACATGGATTGAGATTAGGAGATATTTGTGGAGTTTTGGCCACTTTGCTCAGCAGATGGACAGTTTACAGGCTCAATCTGCACCACGGACAGTGTAATTCATCGGAATGAAGCATTTTTCTATTGGAATTTATGATCTGAACTTTAAGTACTGACATTAAAATGTGCAAAAGCTAATCATGAGGTACAATTTTTTTAAACAAACCCCGGTTTAATTAAGTTTTCTTCTATCTCTCGGCAGTAACTTAATAAAGATCGGATATATAGTTGGGAGGTGAGCAGTAAACAGTGAGGCTATCATCAATAGATGAAATGAAAAACAGTATTGCTGAATTACATGCATCATTTACTTTGAATACTCCATGTCTAAGTAGGTCATTTGAATCCATTTGAATGGCAAATTTGGGTCCTAACAATAAGAACTATTAAACAGATAGATAATAAATAAATATTTGCATAATTCTAATGACCTTTGCTGAAAAGGGAGGAGAGCTAGAATCAAAAACAGGATTGGAATTAATGAAAATCTGAGAATTAGACAAATACGATCAAGACGATGTGGAGATAAGGCCTCCGATCACGTGAAGGAACTTCGGCCTGATGTGAAGGTTCGTTCAAGATTCAAGATCGTTCTGGTCCATAGTTACTTACTTAACCTTTCCACTAGCAATGGAAGTCAACTGGTTCTTACTTAAAGTCAAAATATTAAAAACATAAAGTTTATTTTGGGTTACATGAAGACTATAACATTAGGAGGAACACACAGCTGGTGTTTTGGTTTGTACCTGCAGGAGTGGGGTGGTGTATGTGGGACTGACTGGAAATAAACTGAGTGTGTGTTCATGGTAATGCAGGAACATGTGACCCAGTGAACGCAGTGGCTCACTGGTGTGTTTTTGACAGATTAAACTCTGCGTCAGAGAGGAAAAAAGATACATGAGCCTCAGAAACACACTTGTTAGGAGGCGCGATTTGTCGCTGTTGGTTTTGTCCTTTTCATGGATTTGTTGACTAGAAGAAGAAGATGGTATCTGCAGTGTTATCCTGGAAGAAAATTACAGTTTATGACTCACATTTTATGCAAATAATGGTTTATAGACAAATTTAGTTTTAATTGAGTCATAATCCTGCTTAATCCTGCATATTTATCAGCGGGAGGAACTCTGCCGATATTATTTCGCTTAATAAAAAAATGAATCATGGATAATCCTGTTTGTGATGAGGGAGGCTGTTCTTTTCAAGGCTTCTGTAGCGAGTGTGTGTGTGTGTGTGTGTGTGTGTGTCTGAGTGTGTACGAGAGAGCACCCTGTTGCTATCTGTCCCTGTATGTGTGTGTGTGTCCTGTTTCATTGTCCCATTGCATTCATTACCCTCATCATTACCATATTTCCAAAATCCGGGTCAATGTCTCTTTCTCTTTTTCTTTCTCTCACCCTCTCTCTTACTCCTGGCTCCCCCGCCTCCTCCCCCCTCCCTCCCAGGGAACAATAAGTAGCATGTGTTAGGAGGATCAGGCAGATTCACTGTAAGGGAATTAGGGCCCTGAATGGCTTCCCTTAATTGGACTTGAATGGACTTTGTCTATGGGAAAACTGGTTCTTAAAGATGAGCCTCTTACGCACAATGGCCGCCTCGTTCGGTGTGGGAAGTGGGTTGAGCTGACAACTGTTTCAGGCACACATGAGCAAGCACGCACATGCACGTAGACACGCACGGGAGCTTAATTGCGCAGTGAAAGCTCTTGCCTTCTGACCAGATGATCATGTATGTTCGCATGAGACACCAAAGTCCCTGCCGTCTCGTCTTGAGAGAGTCAGCGAGAGTAATTAAGACCTCGTTAAGACTGGAGGAGTTAGGATTAATTAGATGCTCGCCGGCTCAGGGAGCTCCTTCCGACTCACTCACAAGTTCCCTGCCAGCTGAGGGGTTTTTACATACACACACATGAAGCGGCGACACATTTATCAGTGAGAGCCCTGAAGACTCTTGCCTTGAGAGGCTGGAATGACATTTCGATGCCGGCGTCTCAGCAGGAATCAATTAGCGTCCGATCCGCCTCTCGCCCGTCTTGTCAATGAGAGCGACACAGCCAATTTGGCAACGTCAGGAAATGAAGCAGCAACAGCTCATCCGCCGATACAGATTCATCTGAACTTCAGTAATTACCACATTTAAGCAGTGGAATCCTTAAGATGACGAAGCAATTATATGTATCCCACGTTTTGCAATGTCTTTTATGAGTCATGAAAACCTGAAGCCATAAGATATACAGCATGAGGACGACTGTCTTGAAATTTAAAATGCTAAAACAAGCGTTTTTAACTGCTCACTTTTAAAAAACATTGGACAGTTTCTCTTTTGTGAGTAGCGAGGTTTAAGGTTATGAAGGCTTGGATATAATGTAGAGTGCTCTTTTCTTTCTTTCTTTCTTGTAAAATAACTTGGCAAAATCTGTGATAATGCTGCCGAATAATGGAGTTTCGCAAAATAAATCTTTGCTCTACAACAACTGTGACCACTTCCTGGTACAAAATCAGTGGATTTTGGGTTCCAACAGACAACGACAAGGTCCAAATTTAGGATTCTTGTTCAACAGGACAAGACCAATGAGTTTAAATCAAGAGATAACTGATTGAAAGTCAATATAATCAATTAGGGCACAGCTGAAGCAGATAATATCAGCTGATATCGACCAATCAGATATGTTGGTATCGGCACATATGTTCTTCAATATGCACCAATATCATAAAAGTTTTCTAAGGTCAGGAAAAATGCTTGCACTAGTCATTTCAAATGGTGCAATTACATAATCTGTCCAGCAGAGGGCGGTCCATTACTTCATTACTAATAAGTGAAGTACCTATGATTCAGTGCACTGATGTTTTGGAGTCAAGTTTGTTAAAATGTTAGATATCCTGCCACCACAAAATATCTTTGTCAAAAGTATTTGATTACCTCATTCAGCCGATATATCAGTAGCAGAATTTTCCTACTTCCGAATATCGGTATTAGCATCGGCACAAAAAATCCCACATCAGTCTGGCCCTAAAATCAATACTTACATAGAGACCTGTTGTAAATTGGTTTCTATGTCTGTGTATATTAAAACTTCAGTGAGTGTTTTGGAAATCAGAAGCTTTTAAAAACTATGATGACTGCCTGACTGTTAAACTTCAGTTGCTGGCAGTGTTTACTGTCTAGTGCAGCAGAAATGCCCCAAAACATAATTTGAAAAAAGTCAGGACATCAGTTTCCTTCCAGGATTCACGGGAAACCTTCAGCGATACAAACTCATGGATTTATGTTGATCGTGCACATTCACTCTGTCCTCTACAAAATGTGCCGAGGCGCAGCGAATCCGCTTGAAGTGGGCAGATTCTTTAAGGATGTGTGTGTCTGCCCTTCCAACATGGCCTGGGGGGGCTGACAACACCCGCCGTCAAGACAAGGAGAGAGGGGGTGAGGCGCCCTGACACTTTCTCTGACACTTTCTCTTTCCCCCTTTTCGTTGTAAACAGAAAATGGCATTCCTCGATCTCAGCATTTTGAGCCCGACTCCCCACATCCATTCTCTCTCTGTCTTTTGTCTCTCTTGTTTTTGGGTTTGTGCTGATTGTGATGAGCTGGACGGGACAGTGGGTGGGTGGGAGGACAGCTGGTGGGATGGCTGAGTGTGTGCCTGTTTGTGTCCTGTCTACATTTAAAGTAATTACTGAAATACTGATTTTTAGAGGAAAATTATCAGATTGAGAAACGCACCAATTTTAGGCATCACCTCCACTCAAAAAAGCAAAATTCTACAGCTCATACGACGACTAACAGCTGTGGTTTGTCCAAAATTTTGCTTTGAGGAAAAGAGAGATGGCTCACAACAAATTCTGCAAACCAACTGGTGTCATCATCACTTAGATGAAGTCAGTATGGTTGGAAAATCAGGCATTAATTTGTAGTAGTTTGCCAAAAATGGTTTTATCTCACAAATAAAGCCTCACTTAGGCACATAAGGCTTTCAGAACGGCCTTGAAGACATCAGACATCAGACCACTGTAGTTTATCTGCTCAGACTGAACACACAGTTTGCCTGGTGGTCAGCCACGGTACTGCAGCAAAAACTATTTTCCCATAAACTGCAATTAAACAGCCACTGGGAAGTGGATTTAAGCCTTGTGACAAGGCAAGAGGATTGTCTAAACTGAGATTTAATAAAAATAGCCCGGAATACCCCCCTAAAAAAACAACAACAACAACAACAACAACAACAACAACAACAACAACTTGTATATGTATGAGATCACCTTAGTAAGGCCTGCAAACTAATGAATTTAACTGTTTGGTTCACAAAATGTCAGCAAGTTGCAAAGCTTGTCCGTCAATGAACCAAGGTGGCAACATTAAATATGAAAATTTGTTGGAAAACCAGTCAGAAAAGTATTTTACTATGACAGAAAACAAGAACCCTTAAGAAGACCAGCCATTTTAGAATCTTGAAACTGTGAATTTCTTGTTATTTTTGCTTAGCGAATTCCCTAAAGTCCCCATGAGGAAATTTTAACTGGTTACAAATCAGTCTAAATTTAACACTGACGCCTCACATCTTATCTTCATCAACAAATGAGACCACTGTCGAGAATACTGAAGATTACTATCCTGTCCTTTTCAGTGTCTTTGCCCAGTTCACTCAGACTGCAGAAAGGCTGTGAGACACTTTACAACACACAGACCAAAGAGATGTGTGCAAATAAGTGAAATATTTCTTTCACTCTCTAAACAAATGCTTGCGCAACACAAGATCTTTACGAATCCAAGCAGTACTCCTTTTGTCCACATGAGGCAGTACAACCAACACAAAATGAAAGTTCTTTGGCGGGGATTTGAATGAATCTGTTGATTATCTAATCCTTCCATCAGTTTAGTTGGCGAGTTTGTAGGTCCTCCAGTTCTCATAACACATTAAATCCCTACTATTAGATACAAATTTATGTTTTTGCTTTGCATAGCAGTGAATCAGGGAGCAAAGAGGATGGACAAGCTCACTGCAAGGTGTGACTGTGAAGCTATAGCGTGCCAAAGTCATGGCCCTGTTGGTGGACCCCATGGGACCTTAGCATGGAAAAAATATGAATGGCAGTCAATTGGGAAAAGGGACATTTTTTTTGATCCCGGTTGACTTGTGTCCTGAATTATACCTAAGATGTTCGTCAATTTAAATGATAATTTTTCAAGTGAAGAAAGTCTGTTTGTCGTCAAACGGTTGTGAAAATACATAATTATAAAGACTACGACCCCAGATGTGTAACTCACATCATAACATTTTCCCTCCTTCGACTCACAGAGCAGACTAACTCCCCCTTCGAGTAGCTGCAGCTCTCAACATGACCCGTTTTTTGATGGTTTTCACCTCTTTTAATACTTTTCCTCTCGTCCTGGAAAAACACTGAAATCTGCCAAGCTGACGGCCATGTCTGTACTGATGACGTATATTGTCCAAGACGAGACATGTAGTTCACTGAGC
>JAQFJB010000017.1:5216395-5227785 GCA_029874875.1 Naso minor
GATTAAATCTCTGAACCACCAGAGGCCCTCGGTGATCCGCAGTCATCCATCTCTGCAGCTGCCAGCAAACAGCTCAGTGCTGTTTCTCACAATCAGCTGTGAGCGGATGCAAGAGCTATTTCTGTTTTTTTGTCACGCAATCCCAGCAGCTATGTTCACAGCGGTTTGGAAAGGCCACAAGGCAGCGTCTGCAGAAACCATCGAGCGGCTGATTAATGATGTTTGACTCCAGAGGATTGAGTGACAGCGAACTGAGAGGAACAAACATGACGGGTGTGAATTATTGAGAGCTTGTCTTGTCCAATGCTGCTTTCATTCATTCTCTTCATTCAGCCTTTCATTCATTCATTCATTCATTCACGCAAAACCAACTCGTCATTCCATCTGAGATCTGGAGACAAAGGAGGAACAAAACATTAAAGCAGATAGCAGAAGGGTTTTGGTGACAGATTTGAGAAGCTCAGCCCTCGCTCAAAGAGACAGATTGGCTGTGAAGCTCAACTGGTCGCACTGATGTTGTCGACATCAGCGGCCTGAGTGGTTTCTGTCCCATCGGGGCCGGCGATACCGAGACCTGCACGCAGGGATTCTGCTGCTAAAAACTTATGTAATCGACTGTACGCGGCCTCCGGAGGCCACATGAGTACATACGAGGTGATTGGGTTCGGGATGAAGACGTAAATGACCTTAAAGCTCCTGTGTATGTGTGCTTTTGCGTGGATTTGAACCTGCAACCTCCCAGCCGCTGTTGTTCCTTCCCCTCCCTGGTTTGTTAGGGTTTGCTCTGTGATGAGCTTTTAAATGATTCCTTCCCTGCAGGGTGTGGAAATGTAAACCCGGATTAAAGAGACATTAGAAATGTAGCTTTTTTTTTTTTTATCCTGTAAAATGAATTTTGCTCTGATTTTTTCCCGCCTCACTGCGTGCGTGCAGCACAGACAGACCAAGAGGCATAAAAAGAGATTTGTACCACATAGTATCTGCAACAAAGACGAAATACGGAAAAAAAACAGCAAATATTACAAACAAATGCATGTTTATGCTTCGTATTTGACTGCAAAAGAGCCGATTTTTATTATTATTGATTAATATGCTGACCGTCTTGATTTCTAGAACCCAGGATGAGTCTTAAAAAAGCTTTTTTTTGAATCAACAAGCAGTTATTAACTTAACTGTGATGTAAAACTCACCACAGTCTCACATTAGAGGCTGGAGGCATCAATTATTTGGCACATTTGCTTGAAAAAATGACTTCAACAGTTAATCAGTAATTAAAAATGCTCTGTGTAATGACCAATTAATTAAACCGATGGATCGTTTCAGCTCTAGTTTGATGTATTTCTGTGTTTTTCTCTCTTTGTTTTGCACTAATCACTGTTATAACTTCATTTTTGGCTGCATTCAAGTGCTGAAATCATCCATTTTGCATGTTTATGTTATTTGTTCTGTTTTTCTTGACTAAACTCAATTTGTTCTTCGCCACACCCAAATTCATCACAGAAACAACACAAGCTTACTTAAAACCAGAATTAAATGCAAAATTATGTAAAAATTTCTGCATTAAAATGTTTTGTTTTTATTGTGTTGATAGAGAGACTTAGTTAAAATTCCACTTTCATTAATTTCTCTAAAATACACCTTTTTATTTCAAAAGGCAACAAATTTTTATTATTTTTTAATTCTTAAGAAATCCATCTGAACATAATTGAAACCACAGCAAGTAAGAGCTGAAATTTTTATATAATCAGCATGTGCATCGTGTGCAGGACCATAACCTCCTGTGAAAGAGGTAAGTGGCTGTCAGACACAGTGAGTGAAGGCACACTGAGTCCTGGATGGCGATGCAGAGGGAGTGTCTGTACTTTAGCACACTGGCACCAAATGGACGGATCATAAATTCAGAGAGCGCTCACACCGCTCTGCAAAGATGAACTGAGATGATGTTAACAGTCATTTATAGGCTGCTAAGCTGCCAGCAGAGTGGAAATTAAAGTTGTGCCAAATAGGCAACGAAGTCATTAGTACATTTTTACAGAGAATTAATCTTTTTTTAACGCAAAAATGCCAAAAAATTTCTGGTTTTGGCCTTTTCTTTGTTTTAAATAGCAGTAAATTACAAATGTTTCACTTTTAAACTGTAAAAAACATCATTCTGGGCTTGTAAATAGCATTTTTCCACTTTTTTATGTTTTCAAGACTAGAAACCGTCTAGAAAATATTCTGCAGATTAATTAGCCACTAATAAAAATAATCGTTAGCTGCAGCACGAGTGGAAATGAGCATTTACCATGTGATAATTCTTCTTTACTCCGACAGTTTTCTGAAATGCTGATGAATCTTTGCTCCAGCAGGTCTTTTAAGGATAATATTGTCATTTGGCATTTCAAGCTTTCCATTTAACTTGAATCAATTCATAAATAAAGTGCACAAATCAATGATTGGACAAATACTCTTTGCAATGTCTTCAAAATCACAAAGCTGATGTTGATGCTTTCAGACGCTCGTTATTTGGACAAGACTGTAATGAAACCTGTTATCAAAGCACTGTTATTTCTCTTTGCTTTACATTCTGCAGACAAAGTCTGAGTCTGTTTTTCTACACTGAGTAACAACAAATGGCAGAAAACATTTAACAATAATAACAGTAGGTTTGCCTTCATATGCAGCTGAAACTTTTGCAGAGACAAGTGAGAAAAGTGGAGATGATCAAGCAGAGGAAACTTATTAAAACTCCACTATAGTTTGTTTGAAATGATGAGAAGTCAGATATTAAATAACAAACAACAACAAACAACTAAAACTGAAGGATGATGGAAAAAACTCAAACTTCTATTGAGTGTAAATACGGCAAAGGCGTGCAGGTGACTGACATCATACTAACGACACAGCAAATAATCTTAATAATTTTCCTCTTCATGTCCAAACATGTGATTAAATTCAGACTGCATCATGAACTTAGGGACGTGTTTTACTGAAAACCTGCTGAACAAACCACTTATTAAAACAGTGAGATGATATTAAAATGTGCTAAAAATTCAACTTGTAACTGTTAATCCTGTACTGCTACTTTATAAAGCCGAGATTCTGCTTTTAATACAAAAGATCTTCTCTTCCACACTGCACTCTGAGCTCTCACTCTCTAACACACACACACACACCCACACAGGCACTTTGTATTTCCCTCACGTTCCCCTCGTCAGTAGTCAGTTGTAGAGAAAGTGAGAAAGAGCGAGTGTGTGTGTGTGTGTGTGTGTGTGGGAGATTGCATAACGCGATTAGACTGCAGGAATCTGAGAAAGAAGTCCTATTGTTCGCGGCCATGTGAGAGAGAGGGAGCGCGACCATGTGACACGAGGTCAGAGTTCACACACGGGAGCGACAGCATGAGGCGCAGGGAGCAGGTGGCGCATCAAACTCCTCAAAATCGATCCACAGCATCGTGTTTTTGCACTCGTTTCAGATCCAAACGGCGCCCCTGCTGCCAAAGTTAACCTCGACATCACCACAAAGACATCAGGATCAAAAGTTGCTTCCAAAGTTTCTTTTTAAACTCTGAGGTAAGAAACAAAACAATAAAAGAAGGAAAAATATGAGGAAATAAAGCTAAAACTTTAGAAAAAGACTGCTGCAATATTGCTAATTTCCCCCGTGGGGTGGAGTGTAATGGTTTCTCCTAAGGACTCAGGTGTGCGTGTGTGTGTGTGCGTGGCCAGCCTGAGGTTAAGAGCAGCAGGATCAGACATCCTCTGTCTATTAATAATTAAACTTTAACGGTCAATACAGCCTGAGAGGCTGAGAGCTGTGCATGATACACCAGAGGCTTTACACTGCACTGCAGAAACACAGCGAGATGAAAGACAGACAGACGAGGAGAGGATGAAAAAATGTCAAAGACAAATACGAACCGTGACTAAAGCTGCAGGTTGGAGCTTTTTTCTTTGGCTACAGGCAAAAAGCATTTTACGAACTTTACAAACACCTGTAACTTCCTTTAAAACACAAAAATCTCACAGGCAAAACGTTTGTTTCAGGCTGAATGTGGACGTGATTATAATAAAACTGCCTCCATATCAGAGCCCGGTCCGGTTTTGGATGGAGAACATTTAGTTGGTTCCTCAACAATGAATTTGTCTCTTCAGGCTCCTTCACACCGGGCCGATGGTCAGGGGGGCGGGACTTGTCAAGGCATGTCAGACATACGGCGGCTGTGGTTGGTGTGGTGTGAACAGCAGCGTCGCAACTTCGCCGCACTTTTCAGAGGCTTTTTGGCCAAATCGGCAGCAACTAATCGGTGAGAGATTCACTCTGATTGGCTGTTCAAACAAGCGGATCAACACATGTGAAAAGACACACACCGAGAAGCATCGCACCAGGTGGGGTTGCTCCAAAAAGAAGCACATCTGTAGAGAAATAGAGTGTTCGTCAAATGTCCGATTATTTCTGTTCCTCCGGCAACAGAACAGGAAGGATGGTTAGTCGCACAGCCTTCCTCCTGTGGAATTAATCGGCTGCTTCGACCAGAAGTGACACTGACGAGCAGTGCGACTCTGCGCCTTGAACCGAAAAGTTGAAATTATTTTAACTTTTACGCGTGCTCAAATACCTCCAGAAAAAATGTTGCGCAGCCGCAATAGTAGAGCAGACGTGATGTATCTGGGAAAAAAAATGGATTTGCTGGCGATGTTTCTTTAGCCACGCCTCTCAACATGATCGGCCCTTTAGCTTGTGGCTGTGGTTTCCATGATGACTCACATTTAGCGCTTTTAGTGGCTCTTCCTTATTTTTCTCCTTCGCCTCTTCACTAGTGCCATTTGTAACTTTTTATCAGACATATTATTAGTTAAAAGAAGCCATGTTAGCGACAGTGGCTTCAAAAAATGCTGCCTAATCTTAACATCGGTTCGTATATCTGTGGAGAGCGATTTGCCTCATTGCAGGCGCAGCACGTACGAGTCTGTTGGTCACCAGCTGTTGTTTTCAAAGTGAGAATAATGCTAGTTTTTGGCCCGACAGCAGCTGATCTTTGCTTGTTTGCAGCTTGTTCTTTGTTGTCAGTTTGGTGAGTAAGAGCCTTTACTGTGAAATTTAAAAAAAATGCAGCAAACAAAAACACAAAACTCAATGCAGAAATGAAGCTAAGTGGCTCGGAAAGCAGCGACAAAGACCATCAGTGACATTTCAGTGACATTACTGTGTGTAAAAAACTATAAGGGTAAAATGGAATAACGTCTAAAGAATTCACACAGTGACTGAAAAGAAGAAGCAGCTTGGACAGTGTCTCGCTGTGAATGTCACCTGATACTTGAGCGACTTAATAAAAGGCCAACGACTAAAACAATGTTTGCCAAAGGGATTCTGTGACTTATCAAAAACCATCAGAACAAGTTCAAGTCTGCCGACGTGTGTTCGAGGGTTTTATCAAATGTTACGTTGTGGAAGTACGAGAGATCACGTCCCAGATGTCGGAAAGCCAGCAGAGAGTCAGGAAAGAGTCAAGTTTAATCCGTTCCTTTAAGCAGATAGCTCGAGACCAGTTACGAAAATTCGCAAGAAAATGGACAACTGAGTCAAATGATGGCCAAAGTGAACCAGTCTCGCTTCACTAACATATCAAGGCGCAGATTAACTTTGATACCATTTCCACAATTCTCAAATTAGTAAAAGAAATCACAAATTAAAGCATGTTTCCTTAAACTACCGCAAATATTAGAATTTGGGTGCATCGAGGCAGGAAGGCTCTGGTGAAACTTTTGTCTGCCATAGTTTTCCACTTCTGAAATCTCTGTGGAAAACTTTAGAACTGTCAACATCACATCCCCGGCACCCGAGAAATACAGAAATAAAGTAATATAGTTTATATCATGTAATATAAATTTACAAAGATAAGGATAAAGTGCCTTCCTCACAGACAACTTTCACCCTGTATTTACAGGTGGCAGGTTAACAAAAACAAAATGTCGTTGATTTACATTGTCTGAATCCAAACCATGAAACAAAAAATGTTTCTACACGAATCCTTTTTCACTGAGGAGAATTAAAAGGGGGCTTACTGAGGCTATCTTGACACAAATCTGTGAAAGTATCTGCTGTGATGCATAAACAGGAATTAAATATATGTCCTGTTTTAGCACTACAAGGCTGAGAATGTCTGCTTTCGTTAAATTCCAACTAACTCCGGCTTTGTCTCAGGGAACTTAACACCAGTCAAGAAGATTCACAGCATTTTCTCTGCGCCTCGACACTGGCTGCTCTGAGTTTTACTGCAGCTATTAAGCCAGGCAGGGCGAGGCAGGGCTTTAATTTATGATTTCATCAATCTGCTCCAGCTAAACGCAGCCCGAAACATGGAGCCTTCCCTGCAGCAAAGCAGCATTTCCTTTCTGAATTTCCTTGCTGTCTCTCTGTCTTAAAAAACTGCATCGCTGCAGGAAAAAAGCCAGTGACAAGAAGAGGAAGAAGAGGAGACAAGAAACAGATATTAGCAGCCATGTTACCCCTGCAATGGCCTCGTACAGAGAGAGTTATGTGTCCTTCCTCGTTTTAATGAAAGTGGTTGACAGAAGTTTTGAGTGCAAATAACGGAAACAAAAAGCACAAACTGCAGGATTCTCTTTGTTGGATTCAGACTTGATCTTTAAAGGCAAAAATCTAAATCAAAAGTCTGGTGTGAAAGATAAATGTCTTTAATCTGACAGAAACGATGTGTCATGGCCTAAGCAGCAGGGGTGCACCGACTGCAAATTTCTTGGCCAATCCCGATTGCTGATTTTGTAAAAACTCCGCGACTCTGCGCTGCGACTGTGGCACGCAGCGTTCGTAACCAGCCACACAGAAAGTCCGACCGAGCACTGATCAAGACAAAATACGCCTCTTACCACCAACTGATCGGTGCGTCTCTAAACAGTTTATTAAAATGACTTTACACTGCACACAAAAACAAAAACGACTTTGTAAAACTGATTTTACAACGACAGATTTTAAGATCCTAAAGCACTGAATGTTCTTGGGATGAAACACGTCTCTGATTTACTCTCAGACGCCTCAGGACTTTTTTTGGGATGGTTTCCTCGTTCAAAGGATCAAAACAAAACAAGGAGAAGCAGCTTTTGGTTTTCATGTTCTCCACCTGCAGAACAAGCTTCCTGAATACCTGAGGTCAGGCTTTTCAATAAGTTAGAAACAAAAGGCCTTTTTTTTTCTTCTTCTTCTTCTGATGGAATAATTTTTACTTGCAATGCAGTTTCTATCAAACTGTAATTTGCTGCATTTGCCTTGATTGTCTTTTAACCTCAATGTTTCTTAATTACTGACTTTTTAGCGTGTTTTCTATTCTTTTGTAAAGCGCTTTGAATTGCCTTGTGTCTGGTGCTATGTAAATAAACTTGCCTAGACGCCTGCCTCTGCAATAAATGCCTTTAAAACTGAACACCTTAGTTAGCAGATCTCTCAACTTTGATTTAATTCAATTAATTCAATTTCACACGATGTTCTTTATGTTTATGCCAGCAAACGTTTCGTAACAGTTTTCTTCAATCAGGAAATGGATCACAGTTGGAAGGCAACTTTGCCAACCAGACAGCGAGAGAGCTCTGCCGGGCTGGGCATCCGTTTGCACCACGCACACACACGCACACACACACACAGAAACACAGAAACACACACAGCAGTAACAAAGCAATCAGTCTGGGAGTTTTTCTGCTGATGATGGACTTTTCTTCTTTTTCTAATCATCCACTCCTCTCTCCTTCGTCACTTTCTTACTCCTCCTCCTCTTACAGTACCACACACACTTTTTAAATTATTAGTACAACATTAGCTTTCCGTGTATAACTGGACATTTGCCCAACAGTTCATCATTCGACTAACTTCTTCCTCCACTTTCTCTCCCTACACGGCGACAAATTGCTCTGATTAATGCCGGCAAGATGAAGAGTGACGTGATGAATCGATCACCTGCTGAGCTGAAACTGACAGATCTTCATGCAGCTCGTCTCGTTATCATTAGAGACACCAGAAGACTTTCTGAACAATCGCCTCGCTTCATAGCATCTTCATCCTTGCTGTTTGACGTAGGTCTGCTCCTTGATGTTTAATGAACCTTTAACAATTAATAAAAACTCCTTCTGACATCTGAAGACACGTTCTTCATCTCAGGCTGCTTTCAAACACTGCAGGAAACTGAGTGTAAGCTGCTGCTAAATCATGTCGTCACATGCTTGTGGGGCTGATAATGACGTGACATTAGTTTGATGAAGTACTTAAAGTAGTTACCTTACTGTGAAAAATAGGATGGATAAGAGTTTAAGTATATTTTAATGCTTTTCACCATATGCAATATCAAAATGGTCCTTTCATGTAACTTTTATTCCCTATGAGGAACTTTGAACAGGTTATGAAGCGTTTAAATTTAATACTGATGCTTCACGTCTCACCTACACCTAAAGGAGATGATTTGTTTTTCTCTTTTTCTACTATTTACGGTTGGAAGCAAGCGGATATTTTTCTTTGGACCATTTCAATATTTTGGCGTGTTTCTTTCACTCTCTCCCAAAATAAATGCTCGTACTAGATCTGTACGACAGTAAGCAGTTCCGCTTTTGTCCACAAGCGGCGCTACAATCGGCACAAAATCAAAATTTCCTGGGGGGAGCTTCAAAGCTGTAACACATTCTGCTCTTCTCAGGATGGTTCTTATCTAGAAGAAAAACACTGGACACACAAGAAAATCACTACAAAGAACACTACATGAAACTAAATAAAAATAAAATTATGTTGCGCCTGCAGTTACTCAGTTTAGTCTCTGGAAGCCGTTTTCTCAAGGTCACATGATTTGCACCAAAACCTGGAGACAAAATTCTTTTCAAATATTTTTTCTTCCTGATAGCAATTCCAATACCCCAACTTGTATACTGGTCGATACAGAGAACCGATCTGAAAAATAAGAATTTATTACTTAGGTGTAATTATAATTTAGTCAAATAAAATGATTTAAACAGAAGACTTTAAAACAGCAGTGCAACAGCAGCTTAAAAATTAAAATTTAGAAAAATCCTCTTCCTTGCATATCACTTTTTTATCGTTGGGACTTTCCAGCGTAAAATTTTGCTGATAGCAATGTCAGCATTTTTTGGCAGTATCAGGTGCATTTTCCAAAACTGGTATTTGTATCGGAATATCACTATTCTTGAATAAGTGAACACTTGTGAAACTTTAAAGAAACACAGATTTTAAGAATTTTCCTGCTACCTCACGATTATGTCACAGCACAGTGAGAGCATCCCTCATTTAAATGTCTACAAAAACTTCCCTCCACTCCATCAACACCTTGCAGCTGCTGCACTGCACTGCCTCTCTGTCTGTCTCTGTGTACGTGAGCTTTACGGGAAACATCCTCCACTGCAGACAGACGTGGAGGAGGTCCCTGCGGTAAAGAGGAGGAGAAAGTGAGGCAGGGTCTGCATGAGAGTGAGAGATGAAGGACGGCTCACTTTTTTGGCTCCCACGCTGCAGATTCGACGGTTGCCGCAGTGAGTTCGTGCACGTCCGAATCAATGTGTCCACAACGTGCTTCCAGTATTTTGCTGTTTGTTTACTGCAGCGCCACAGTAAAGGGCTTCTATGTAAATAGAGACCATCAATCCACCAATCCAAAGAGCTGAATGCCGCCTGCCGTGATGGATGCTGCAGATTCATAGCTTCAGTCCTCCAGTGCTTCATGCTGTTACACTTGCTCAGCTCCTTTTAAATAACTAAGCAGAAAGTTCACTCAGAGTGAGTTTGAGGTATAATTTAAAGTTACAATCACTTTATCTGCATTTTGGCATCGAGCTGCAGTAGAGTATTCACTGCAGTGCACTTCTTTATAAAAACAGCTTCATTAAACTGTGTGAAGACGGTCAAATTTCTGGAAGTGGTTCTAATTCTTTGTGCTTTTACTAATGATAACTGAAACTAAAACAAGCAACAGGTGCAAGCTTTTGTTTTTTCCTGGTAGCTGATCTTTTTATGTCTTGCATACAGTAGTTTCATTCAATTCTGCTGATTTTCAACCTTATCTCTGTCTATCTGAAATGGACTGTATTTGCATAGCGCTATTCTAGTCTTTTCGACTTACAACACAAGTCAGCATTCACCCAGCACCATGCTTGTTTTGAGAGGATTTTCTGGCTCTGGTGGATCAAACACCCCTTGTTATTGAAACCTATGCAATATTAAATAAAAGACCAGACAAGTAACGTTTCTTTGTGATGCAATGCATCCTGGTACATGCAGGCACTGCGAGAACGGCTGTGTGAGCAGGACAACTTAGAAAACTCGACTTTCTTTGTCAATATGGCACAAACTGAGAAATTTATTGCTTAAATTGACCACAATTACTATCAACATTAATTGGACATTCACATGAAAAGCGGTGGATTTTCCCTTTAAAGCATTAACTCTGATAATTAGAGCTTCATCGCCACTTCAGACTCTCAAGAATAGCGGGAGATGCAGCAGCTGTTTTCACAGCAGCAGTCGTGGAGTGAAAGCAGCATCAGTGACCTTTTCAGGACCAATTTAACATGTTTAATAAGACATTTTTATGCAACAGTCTTCTCAAATTTGATGTTTTGACTTTTAAAGCAGCAGTTTAACAGAGAAGGGGAACTCAAGCGATTCAACATATCAGTATAGTTTAACAGACTAAACCTCGGATTTCCACCACGATTTCAGTTTGTAAAGGATTCTTTCTTTTTACAAGTTTTAAATCTTAAACCCAAGTTGAAGTATCCGCCGTGACACCATCACGTGGGGCTGTATGAATCTGAAAAAAAACAAAGCAAAATGCAATCATCTGGACTGATACTGCAACTGCAAAATGATTTGTTATATCAGAGGACATGATCATTTTTCATCATTAAAGTTGGATTTTTAACGTTTTTTAAATGTCACTGGCAACTGATCAATGAGTTTTGCATTTACAGTATTCTTTCTGTAAATGCAGCAACATTTTTGTCATTTAAATTCCAATTCAGAATGGAATTTTCTGTTAAATACACAAATCTGTTAAATAATTCAAATGTTTAAATGATTTTAATAAAATCATCTGATTTGCATGTAGTTGTTTATTTTGGGATCATTTTAGTTGATATTCAGCTTACAGATATTACATTTTAGGATGATTTTTTTGAAAAAAAAAAAGAAAGAAAAAATATAAAACATTGTTACTTTTGTGTCATTTCAGCGCAAAAATGTGTTAAAAAAGAATAACACACTGACGTATTTAAAACATCACAACACGTGTTGTTGTTAATTAGACATGCAGGTGTGTTAAAAAGCAACACATGATGTGTTATTTTTAACACATCTGTTTTGAGAGTGTATTTTCATTGAATTTTCATTAAACAGAT
>JAQFJB010000017.1:5383039-5395196 GCA_029874875.1 Naso minor
GTCCCTTGGTAGGTTGATGTCACACAATCAAATAAGAAAAAATAACAATAAATACAGTACAGTAAACAAACAATAAACAATGTTGCTCTTGAAAAACCAGACTTACTTTCACCAGTGAATAATTGCATTTTATATAAACTCTGGTACAGTGGATAAAATTTAGCTCATTCAGTGCTGCAGGAATGACGAACTTCCGTAAACCGAGCTGGCGTTGCCCTGGTTTCGTTGACAAAAAGCCAATGGGAGTTTTCTATTGGCTCCTAAAATATTGCAGAAAAAAAGATCCAACAAAAGTTTAGGATACTCAGGTTTTGTTCAACCAGATAATCTTCACTGATAAACATCACTGTTATGATTTTTATGAAGTGCAAATACAACTCTAATGTGAATTCGTATACAGAAGTCTTGTTCAGGTGGTAACCGTTTAAGGACAGCATTGCTAGGAAACAGTAAGCTAATGTGGACCCCAAAAGATCGCTGGTTCTCCTTCTGGCTTTCTATGTGGGAATGTTTCATTATTTTGTGTTTAAATGCCACGCGCAGAAACAAAAGACAAGACGACAAAGGTGACGATTTAGTAACGACTTGTCCTCACTTACTTTTGGTTCTGTACAGGCTAAGGCGGGCTCCTCCATTTCTGAAAACGTCAGCAAACACATCACAAATTGTGAACTCGGAACTTTCTGATAATTTCAAGTTATACTTGAGGGTGGCGTTCATATATGGTGTCTTTGAATGGTGTTGTGTTTACCGTGTTTTCAAGAAGAGACCATATGAACGGCCACCTCTATTCATATTCACAACATCGTGAGTTGAATTTGTCATTTTCAGAAATGGCGGTGCCCACGTTGGCCCTTTCAGGACCAAAAGTAAGTGTAGAAAAGTTGTTAATCTAGACATAAATTGTCAACTTCATCATCTCATCTCTTGTTTCTCGCAACATTTCCACAAAGAAAGCCAGGAGGAGATCGAGCGATCTTCTGCCATCCATATTGCCGTTTCCTAGCAACGTTGTTCTTATGCGGTCCCCACTTGAATGCCACGACTTCACTAGTTCCTTTTGAAGGCAGCATTAGTCTCTTCTCATAAACACGGTAAACACAGCCCTAATTGAAGGTGCCAAAATAACACCACAGTCGTAAGACTTCAACACCAACATTTCCGACAAAGGCTGAAAACTGTTAAACAGCATCTTCTGTGGATTCTTTGAATTAAAAAGGTTCCTCATTCACCTCTGATGCTCCCAGTGATGTTTAGATACCTGAAGGAGCAACATGGGAGGTCAGGTTGTTTTGGCGTGTGCAATCGATCATTCTGATAATGGACATTTTGACTTGAAATAGCAGCAAAACACAGATTCAGCTCATAGAAACAATAAATCACGTAGCTGTGAGCCAGCATTGCCCTGGAAAAACAGACAGTATTTCTGTCTTGGGTCACATCAGCACAAGTCAAAATGTCCTGTTACTGTTTGATGTACATTTGCTACGTTTCAGCCCTTTGTTAAATCCATCTGTCACTGTACCTACTGTATCTGTTGTACTCTCTCCCTCTGTGTCTGTCTGTCTGTCTGTCTGTCCTTTTCTGTGTCACTCCACACTGACTCATAGGGCACACTTCTGGTGCTTTGGTCTTGTCTCACTAGTAAGTACAGAGAAACAGTAAGGCAACCCATGTTTCATTAAGCAAGCATGTTCATCTGCAGTGACAGGTCTAGCATGTAGCTTTGCAGCTCCGCCACACTGCAGCCTCTCTGTCCTCTCGCTGAATGCTCCGTTTGTTTTTTATTCTTTTACAAAACTCTGAGCAGAGGAGGCGAAGCCCGACTCTCCAGCCATACAGAACGGAGGCGAGGAGGAGAAGCAGACGACGGAGGAACTGGAGAAACAGATGAAGGCTCTCTCAACTAACGACACCTCCTCCACACCTGCTGCTCCGCCCGCCAAGCCACTGGGTGGCACCCCGGAGGGTTCGCCCTCAAAGTCCCCATCCAAGAAGAAAAAGAAGTTCAAGCCGCCGTCATTCTTGAAAAAGAGCAAGAAACAAAAGGAGAAAGCAGAGACCTGAGGCACTCAGACACGCCAGACCTCGGTGAAATACTACTGTGAAACTTTTTTTGGTGTATGACGAAGTAGTAGATGAGTTAACCACATAAGATCTATACAAACCCTGCAGTTAAGATGTCATTCACAGACATGCTTCACTAAAATGACCCTCAAACACTTTACTGTATCACTGGTACTTGCGGATTACATCTATGTGATGATTTATCTTAAGCTGATTAAAAAACACGGATATTTAATTTCACATACTATTTGACCAAGGTCGGATACAACATTTTCACACACTACTTCCTGTCACACACACGCAAACAGAATCCCGGGGCCGGTTACATAAACATAGTTAGAGACTAATCTTCGCCTTAGACCGGTCTGAAATGATCAAGTTAGCTGTCTGTTGCATAAATCTTAAGAATGATTTGAGACAGAAAAATTAGCCACCACCCCCCCACGGCCAGAGACAGTTAATAGTAGACAATGAGACGTCTCACTGACCGTTCATTTCCTGTATCAGTGTCACATGGGTTTTCACCACAGCCCCGCCCCTTTAGCGGACAGGAAGCAGTTTTGAGTCCATTCTTATGGGAGAAATGAACGTGATCACATATTTATGACCAGTGCTTTCGCCCCGTCATCAGCAAGATACATATTGGACCCATTTTTCACAAGACAACATATCGTCTGAACATTTTGACAATAAAATGGCATTTTTCAGACACACAAATCAGGAGAAAATTAACTTTGTTTGAGACCTGTCTCTGTCTCAGCAACACATTCTTGCGAGATCTGGGAGCTGGTGCTTCCCGCCTTGCTTTGCAACGGACATTTAAATGGTCTTATAGGTGAAACCATGAGTTAAAAGCTAAAATTTACATCAAACAATTATTATCTGATGCAAAATCCATCTGCTTTTACTTATTCACAAGACGTAACACTTCCAGGCGAGGCGGAGGGATGGTGGTTCCTAACTGTCTCTACCCTCTTAGGAGACAGGAAGCATATGTACCATCTCACACCATTGGCAAAGCCTAGAGAAGGGGATCTTGTGTTAATAATTGACTATTTTTGGTGTCATGTCAAATTATTCTGTTGATTTCTTGTTTGTAAATCTTTATTCTAACCTACAAGAACGCTGAAGTCTCTAAAAAGCAGCAGTTCTTTAAGGAAGTGGTCCATAAAATTTGTGAAACCCACTAAAAAACTTCACTGACTGCTCTGTAATGTCTCTTTGGCAGACTCAGCCTGCACCAGATCTGACTCAGCTCCTGGAGAAACCACCAACCGCCGCGTCACATATCACTTCCAGCCCTCCATGAACAACCACGAGAACCTGGTCACATGTGCCCACTTCTGGTTTTATGCAGGGGAAGGAGCCACAGCCAACTCCTCCGCCCAGCTTTTCATTCTCACTGCAGCCCAGCAGCTCCTTCAGGCGGCAGAGGCTCCATCGACAGTGAGCTCGGACGGATGGACCACCTATGAGCTGGACCGAAGCCTGCTGGCCTCTTTGGCTGAGGGGCCTTTTCAGCTGCAGGTCTGCTGTCCGGTCTGTCAATGCCACACCAACGAAACAGACAAGATGCCCTTTCTTCACCTCCACGCTCAGCCTCGCGGTCATGTCCGTTCACCCCGCCACGCACCGCCAACCATTCCCTGGTCTCCTTCTGCTCTCGACCTGTTCCAGCGACCCTCGCAGGAGAGACCCCAGCTCGGCGACTGCCAGCGAGCGGAGGTCGAGATAAGCTTCCAGGAGCTGGGATGGGACAACTGGATCGTCCATCCGAAGGTGCTGGCTTTCTACTACTGCCACGGCAACTGCTCGGCTCCAGGTCGCACCAGCTTCACGCTGGGGATCACGCAGTGTTGCGCTCCAGTCCCGGGCACCATGAGGTCCATGCAGATCACCACAACATCAGACGGCGGGTACTCGTTCAAACATGAGACGCTGCCTAACATTATACCTGAAGAGTGTGCTTGTATCTGAACATTACAGCTTAAAATGCAGGTTTATCCAAATTGCAAAGACAGTTTAACTGCGTCGGTCCAGGCAGTTTTGGTTTATTCTTTAGGCTTTATGGGAAGTTTTAAAATTTCTGCATTAAATCGGAATTACTTTCTATTAGAGAAATGCTCTCCATCTAAACTGTCCACGGTAAAGTCTGTTGAAAATAAAGAGGAACAAAAACAGCATTTCTGGGAAAACAAGCAGATAAATCACACAAGACGTAGAGAGCATAAAAACAAAACTTCATAAAAGTTAAAGCTAGAGGACTGTGGTGTAGTTTTAGTGAAGTAACTATTTGAAACTTTGCTTTTTAACACAACTTCTTATCAGTTTGTCATTTTTGTTACATTTTGAGCCCAGCATTGTATTGCTTTTTCTTGCTGTTATGATTTTGTCCTGTAGAGGGCACTGTTGGCCTACTTTCACTTATATCATGTACATTGATTCACTCGTGTTTGACTTTCCTGTTCACTGATACTGCAAAGTATATTAAATTACTGATTTAAAACATGAACTTCTCACAGCTGAGTTATTCTAAACGTCAGTCGTAAGTGTCAAGTACTTTGTCCTTCAAATTAAATGTTTAAACTACCCATCCATGTCTTTCATACACACAAATTGATCAATTAAAGGACAAACATGTGGGGAAAATATCTAAATGCAGCAACTTTACCACAAAAAAAGTCAAGTCCACAGACCAACACACAACGTTCAAATATATTTATTTACTCTTAAGACAAAATAATCTCTACAGTTACAAAAACTACAAAACTTGCAATAGAAACAAAAAGTATAAACCATTGAAGAAGTACCTATTACTCAAAATGGAATGTCGTACCTTGCAATAGTAGCAAACTTGGAAGTGAGATGATTACAAAAATACAGCATCAAACAGCTCTTTGGCAATCTGCAGTTGCATTATTTCAGCCAAAGATCATAAAACGACTGACAGGTTATGAACAAGTATGAACTCTGTATGAACGCGGAAAGCTATTGATCAAACGTATCATGACGAACTGAAAATTATGTGTTTACATGGCACCAGGCTGTGCGTCAGCAGCCAACTGTCATCCTTTCCTCAGCTGGGTTGTGTTTTTTTTGTTCCCCAGGACGCATGAAAGCATCCATGTTTCAGCACAATGGAGCGGTGGTGCTGCATGTCAAGGATGGAAAAATAGGCTCACCAAAGAAGAATGTAAATTTCAAAAGACAAGGATGGAGTTTCATTGTTGACAGTAGCCTAGAAGACAGATGTTTTAAGCTGTTTAGCAAAAAAGAAAACCTTAGATAAAGTTGTCTTTTCCCACTTTTTGCACAGACATTGAGAATTATTTTTGTTGTACATAATTTAGCAAAGAAAGGGATCAACCAACATCCAAAATCCTGCTGTCCAGCAGTCATGTGACACACGTGGCATCATGACGAACACTCTTCTACACGGACGCTAATCTCAAGCTCTAGTCAAGTCATAAAAACTGATTCTGATAAAATGAACGGAGTTGTTTTTTCTTAAATGAATTGATTGTACAAAAATGATTCTTCGAAACTGAACATTTCCTGTCAAAAATTCAAGCATTTCCAGGTAAACATTTTGGCCGATTTGAGAAGAAAAACAGGCTTCGAAATTCTGTCAAATATCTTGGTAGTAGTGTGACTTCTGGCTGATGACACCAACAAATCCCCCAACAGCAAATCTGTTTGAATTAAACATGAAATATGACTGGTCTCGCGCAGGTTAAGCCGCCCTTGTTGCGCGATGAAAAAAAGAGAAAGGAAAAGGTTGCACATGCTCCAGAAATGACATAACCCAAGGCTGTTGTTTGACATTCTCTCCGAGGCAAACAAAATGAGACGTTAACATTCGGCGACATCATCGACAGAGAGCCTGTCTTTTGTGAGGAAGACAACAGAAGTAAACTTGGCCGCAGGAGTTAAAAGCTTTGGATTGTCCTTAGAAGGTCTGAAATGGACGAGCCACAAAAACGCGGAGTGGGCGAACGAAAGAACAGGGTTTAGACTAAGTTTTAGCCAAAGGCACAGTCGAGGTTTGGACAAAGTTCGGCAAGTTGGAACTCGAGATGTAGCAGGCTTTCAAGTTTAGACTCGTGGAGATGAACCATTTGTCACAACACAGCTCGGTCAGCATTTTTTTATTTCTTTTTGTCTGACCCTTAATACTGAAAGGCATTTTTTCCTCTCTCCACACACTTTCACGCAGACACACACACACACACGCGTACACACACGCTCTCTGGTCTCCCTCAGTGGTCTGACTGCACTCCCACATGTGCTTCCTCCATGTGTTTAAGGCCAGTAGGAATGGAAGGGCAGACGTTTGAGGCAGGAAGCACGCTCAGGCATGTATTCCTAGGAGAGGAAGACGGAAAACAGAAGAATATTCAGCATGCATGCTCACTTGAAACCTGGGAAGGTTCTGCCATGCCTAACATGAGGTTCTGCTGACTTGAGGTCAGGTCTTACGTGACACTAACAGGACACAATTTCTTTATGAGTCTAGAGACTGCTTTTAAATGACACAGTGATGCAATTTTTGCCTTGACTGAACATTTATTGCACTTGGTGGTAAAATGTGCCGTGTAACTCTGAGATAGCTATTAAGGAAGAAATGAAAAAAAACATTAGTCAACTGACATACAAGTCTTTGCAACAATTTTGATTATTAATAAATGATTTATTTAATAAACAGTGGTGAAAAATCCAGCTCCAGCTACCAAAATGTGAAGATTTGCAGCTATAAATTCTTCGGATTTTAGACAGTTGAGAAGCTTTCAGGGCATATTTTTTCACAGTTTTCTAGCATTTATTTATTTGGATTTTTATTATTAGTTGAAGTTACCTTTAGAAAAAGTTTGTTTTTTAGGTTGGTAAGACTCCCTCTGGAGGTTTCTAGTGCAAATTTAGCTTCAATTTTCATTCTTGCATATTTAAACTGCTTGTTTTGCTTCAATCAACAGTCCAAAACTTAGATAATTTTTCACTTTATGTGTTACAAAACAGAAAACTGAAGGCCTTAATTAGTGAATGTTTGACTTTTTTGATGAGTGATCAAGTTCAATGGACTAACTTTTCAAAAGTCAAAAAAGCCTTATCGCAAAGTGTTAAACTAAGAAACAACTAAAGGTGTGTTTTCTAGCCGAGTCTTGGTTACCTTTCTCGCTCGCCTCTCCTTGCTTTTCCTGGGCAAAGTTGAGGCGGTTCTGCTCGGCGGCTGTCTGCGCAGCCGTGTTGACCTCGGGGCTGCTGCTCCGTGAAGGACTTCCTTCATCCTGCTGGTAGGCGAGATCCAGGTGCTGCTGGGCGAGCTTCAGGTGCCTCCTCAACCGCTCCAGCTCCCTGGACGACTGCACCTCGTCTCCGAAGCTTTCCCGTCCGGAGTCTCCCATTGGCAAGTCCCTCAGCTCTCCTTTCATTTTCTCCTTCTTCATGGTGGCGTGGTACCCAGGTGGAGCCGTAGGCATGGCACGCGCGGAGGGTGGACGGGGGGCACGTGTGCTGTGGGTGGCTCGCCTGCGGAAGGTGTCGCGGATGCCACCGATCCCCAGGTGGAGGATTTCAAAGACAGTGAGGAGCAGGCAGAGGAAGGACACAACATACATCACCAGCAGGAAGATGGTCTTCTCAGTGGGGCGGGACACGAAGCAGTCCACGGTGTGTGGACACGGCGAGCGAGTGCACACGTAGGAAGGTATCACCTCAAAGCCGTAGAGGACGTACTGGCCGAAAAGGAAGCCGACCTCAAAGGCGGAGCGCCAGAGCAGCTGGCAAACGTAGACTTTCATCAGGCCGTCACGCAAGATCCGCCGACGACCGTCATGCTTTTTCTCGGTACCTTAAAACCGAAAACACTGGTTACAATCTAAAAGGAGATGAAACATCGTAAAAGTGGGTTTAAAATACGATGCTGTTCTAATCTCATACTTACTTTTTTCGGCTTTGTCGGGCTTTTCTTGTTCGATCTCTTCGGCAATCATCGGGTCTTCCTCTCCGTTGTCCTCGGCCTCCTCATAGTCTCGAACGGCCCCACGGCTGACGATTGGCATCCTCTTCTTCTGCTTCCGGAGGGGTCGGTACTCGCTGTCGTCCATGCGGGCGATCTTGTGCATGGCGAAGCCCAGGTACATGATGGTGGGGGTGGTGATCATAATCACCTGGACAGGAAAACATGGACAAATTTAGCCTGACTTAACCATTCAGTGGCACAATCATGTTCAAACACGGCACGCAGCGCACCTGAAAGATCCAGAATCGAACGTGTGAGAGCGGCGCAAACGCATCGTAGCACACGTTCTCACATCCAGGCTGCTGTGTGTTGCAGATAAATTTACTCTGCTCATCATAGTAGATGGTTTCGCCGCCGACGGCTGTCAGCACGATGCGGAAGATGATGAGCACTGTCAGCCAGATCTTCCCCACGAAGGTGGAGTGGTTGGAGATCTCATCCAGCAGACGAGTGAGGAAGCTCCAACTCATGGTGCCGAGGTGACCGGGGAGCTAAACGAGCTCTGGACGAAGAAAAAGAAAGAACAATGAACGACACTTCAATACTTCTTCCTTTGTTTTTTCCTTTCACTCAGGGACCAGCCACTGCATTGCAAACAGATGGTTTACACTGATTCTGTCTTGAGGTTACAGCTCCACAGAGAAGGAAAAAACAAAAACAAAAGTTCTTTTACTTCCACAGCAAAACAGAATAAAATGACAACCAGAGAAGCCACAACAATCACAGATCCAAAAAAGTCGGGATGGCTGTGAAATAAAATCAGAATGCAAACAAACTGTTTACCTACAACGTTTTCACAAAGTGTTGAACCTCGCCCCATCCTTGCTTGTGAACGACTTCTTTGTTTCAAGGATGCTCCTTTCACAATCGTGATTCATCACCTGTTACTGACGAACCTGTTCACCTGTGGAATGTTCCAAACAGGTGCTTTTTGAGCTTTTTTACAACTTTTCCCAGTCTTAAGTAGCTCCTGTCCCGACTTGCCTGAATCATGTCACTGGCATCAAATTCAAAACTAGTTCAGAATTAGAAGATTTGCAAAAATCGGTCAGGCTGATGAGGTCGAACATCACGTGCAGGCTATTGTTTATGTCCAAAAAAAGAAAAAAAAAAAAAAAGAAAAAGAAAAATTAGCTACTAATGCATTTGTATAAAAAGTGTTTAGTCAATTCACAAGGCTAAGTATTAAACCGGAGGTTAGTGGCTTATTCATCGAGAACTGGTCAACAAGAAAGTTACTGGCAACGATTTCGATGCATTTTTGTGATTTTTTTCAGTCATTTTTGTTCAAGAAAAATTGTCCAAAATGAATCATTTCCAGCCTCTCACATGTGACTAATTTGCTTAACTCACAATGAAGTTAAACTGAAATGTTTTTGGCTCAAGAACTGTTGGAACGAAACAAAAAAACAGAATTAAACTTGGACTCCGGGAAACTGCAACAAGCTTCCCCCCACCCCCCTTTTTTTTTTTTTTTTTTTACAATTTTCTGACATTTTATAGACCAAATAATTAATTAAGAAAATAAACTCAGTCTCCAAGCATTCCTCAGTGGAACAATACAAAGTGCCAACATGCAACAAACTTCCACTTTCACACATCCACACCATGATTAAAGAATTCAAGAGCGAATACTGCATGCGGGGATTTTATGTTGCCCTCCACCGCAGCGCTGAGACAAAAACACAGCCACATGTTCTGTTTTAATCAGACGCAGAACTCTCAGACATGCAGGTATTCATGCGTTAACTGCACAACAAACTGTGAATCAGTCCCGTTGGTCGGAGCGCAACGGTCCTGGTAGCACTTTGGTAAACCTACATTCTTACGGCTCCCTGCCATTCCGAGCTCGAGCGGCTTAATCAAACATCAAAGTGCTGGCTGGCAAGTCGCAGCTAGCTGTGAGGAGACCTGCTGTGCATTTTTACTGAAGGAGTTATGATACAAAAGCGGTGAATGCGGGGAGGGATTTATTTCCTGCCGCATTGCCAGAAGTTGCCTCTTTAAATTCTTTCAAACCAACCACCATCTGATAACTAAACATGGTCAAGACATAAAGAACAGAACAGAGCTGGTCCTTTTTTTTTTCACTTCAGTAGCCAAGAGATTTGCTCATTTTATGTGGCTCACTGAGCATTCACATAAAAACGGCCCTAATTGGAAACAAAATTTAGACAGCTTTAAAGCTTGTAGAGTAGTTTGAGAGCTTTTCGAGATAAAATAATTAGTTTTCTCCCTCCAAAACTAGATTAACTTTCCCCCGGAGCCGTTTTGATTGCTAAAACTGAACGTTAAAACCTTGAGTCCTGCCCTAACCTTTAGGATCGACCTCTTCCACATTTCTTCATTCAGAAGACAGGGCGTAGCAGAGAAAATAACCAGCATTTCATGACTCACTGCAACAGGACGAGGCTTAAGCCATTACAAGCATCTGTAGGCATGTTTCCTCAGATTAGTGAATGATGCAGGCCCTCCCTCACCAGGTTACTCATCCATTCCTTTGTGAAATCCTTCTCTCCAAAATGGCACCTTTAAGATGCTGAGAGGTGGCGAGGCCGACTTGCCTGAGCCTGACCAGGAAAATATTCAACCAAATCCGGAATCACAGTGTTAAAGGTTGCGCTCGTCAGCTACGCCAACGCTATGAAAACATGTTGATAACTGGCTTTTGTTGGCTGGAAACAGAGAGGAAATTATGGGCTTGTCAGATCTGGAAGTAAGGCAGAAAAGTTGGAAATCTGCGCACAGGAAAGGTTTAAAAGGCATCAAATCATCGTCTCCAAACACCATCTGCTGTGCCTATATGTTGAATTTGACTCTCAGTGGTGGGAATGGGTGATTGTTTGCAAAAACAAAGCTCTATGACCCTGAGAAGAAGCCTGAAACAGCTGTGAGGGGACATCTGTTTCAGCACAACATACAATTAGGAACCCACCTAAACAGCGTAGGTGTTCAGCAGAGGTGTGTAAACACGTTACCCGGAAAAAGCCCTTTGAAACACACACACACACACACACACATCCAATTATAAGGTTAAAACACACTTTCATGTCTTGTTTAAACAGTTTTTCTTCCATGTGTTGAAAAATTGTCCCTTTAAACATCACCCTCCACAGAAAAACTCATCACGTGATTTGACATCCATCCACGAAACTCGGGCTCAAACCGCGCCGAGGACGCGACCGGCTCTGCAAAATACAGCTCACCGACCAAAAGCATCTTTCGAGAATTCATTAATCACGGCGATCTAACCGCTGATGCACAAATAATAACAGAGGCAATCAAAAAACGAGCTCGGGGGCCAAAACATTCGACCTCTAAGCTCCAACCTCTGTTTATGCCATTTTATCAACCTTTAAACAAACTTATCACGCTTTGGTCGGCTGTGCATGACAAATTTACATGCATGCTTCACACTCACTGCATGTTATCTAACCTTGCCAACACAGGAGAGAAATGCATTTCGACCAAACTTGATACGTACTCCAAAAAACAGTCAAAATGAACAATTTTAAATATTTTTATAGCTGTTGCGTGCAGTCTGATTTCTGCCGTGCAACACTTATGTGCAATCTTCTCTTGTTGCACAATTGCCTATTACATAAAATGCCACTGAAGCATCACAGTCTGGGTGGTATATTTCTTCTGTCTGCTAAGAATCCTGTTTGGTAAATCATTTCGGGCTTGTCGAGGACAGCCAAAAAGTTGCTGTAATTTCAGACGCTAATGGGCCGGAGTGCAGTTTTGATTCTAAGCTGTTGATCTCTGTGATATAAACTCTGTACAGCAGGTGGTACTGCTCCAAAGAGGCGTGCAGTTCCTGCTCAAGAGCCCATGAAATGTCTCCGGAGGTGCACGGCTGAAGGAAAAGGTTGAATGTGTCTCTCCTCCCACAGCAGACGCACAGACTTCATTCTCTGCAGCAGCCCTTGTTAACACACTGTTAAATGCCTTCCCTGCTATCCTCCTCTCTACATAAAGACACAAAGGTAAACAGAAAAAGCAGCTCACCCCCAAAACAATCTACTGAACTTAGACAATCCTGGCCTCCAAGCTCCAGGAAATGCAAAC
>JAQFJB010000017.1:5431296-5441497 GCA_029874875.1 Naso minor
GTTTTGCTCTTTGAGCAGTTACTGCATGTGGCCACAGGGTGGCGCAATTTAGCAAGAATTCAACGTCACAACTCCCAAAAGCACAATCATATGAGAGCAAAGGAAAACGTCAAATTAAGTTCTTATTACAGCCAGAGAAGACATTCAATCCATCTAATCATTCAAAACTTAGAAAAGTGAGTAACTGCACTTTGCATGGTGATGTTAACATGTCGGAGTTTTTGGTCTTTTTTGCAGCCTGAAGCAAAGAGATCACCGTGGTGGCTGAGGTTTTTAAATAAATGCCAGCTGTCAAATTTGCCAACCTGAGCCTCACACCACATCTGCCTGTTGGCACTTGTTGGGCAAACCATATCCGAGTCACGGCACCAATAAAAATCAGAGCTGGGAAGCCGGCTGTCCAAAGAGTGTGAGAGTTATTTATGCTTGCTTTGCATGAATGCGGAGAGTGTAAAGCAGATGAAAGCGAGCCTCACATAAATTTGTGCTGCAAATTAGGAAAAACTCGCCTATTCTGCAAAGTAGCAAATGTGTTAATTTAATAAAAGTGACCCGAGGTCTCAGTTGTTGTTTTTTTCCAGAACAACACCAATGTCACAGTGCAATGCTGACATCAGCATTCAAGGACTGAACACATTAGACGAGCGGTTTTTCACCAGGTCTTTATTTCGTTTCATTGGGGAATACGTAACACTGTGGCTCCATAACAGATACTCCGCAACGATTTTGCACGACCAAATAAAGCAAGAACTTTCCCTAATTTGCCCATGCATCACTTGTTGCTAGGCAGCAAACAAACACACTCACACTTGGACACACACATTCACATACAGCGCAAAAAAACCCCCCCAATGCCACACGCACACACACATAAGCATTTTTCCATTTGGGACTTGTGATGCGAATGTTTCCATGTAAGGATTTATGTACTGTAATTTGGTAAACATTTCCATTCAGTGAGATGATGCACGCTGCACCAGTCGGGCAACTGTGCATGCATGAAAGCTCGATTTGATCATTTTCTCACTCGCATAAGCACTTTCTCATACAGCATTGCAACAACAACATCTTAGTTTAGCATATAAACACATATTCCAGCTGTTAAATGTGACCTATATAACTTTATTTTACACAGGCCCATTAATCAGGTGATAAATTACTTTTCCAACCCCTCATTCATTGCTTCCACTTATCAGTAGTCCAAACAAAGGGAGGCTTAATTAAGTAAACTCAAAGCCAAACACTAAACAGCGCGCTCATTCATTATCAAGTCTGAAAAATGAGCACAAGAGCGTCTTTAGGGAGCTTTTTCAGTCGATAAGAAGTCATAAAGAGCCAAAAAACAACAGCAGTACTACGCTCTGTTTTGTTTGCTTTTAGAATATGCATTTGGATTTGGATGCGTGTGTGAAATTCTTGGTTTAAGCCTTTTAACACATGATAAAGTGGCTTTAAAGGACGTTACAGCTGTGCAACTTTCTTCCTTTAAGAGCAGGCTGCCTCCATTGTTGCAGGAGGCCCCGCTGTGAGGCTTAGCAGCTCAAATTTAGGCTGCATGAAGAGCAGCGTTACAAACGTTAATTGCTTGGTAAGGGGTTTACGTCCCCACTGGATTGATTTGGATTCAACTTGGCCCTTTGTGCGAGGTTATTTTGGACGGAGGGTGAAAATTAAGGCGTGAAGTGGACTTTATTAATGTTTCCAGTTGGGTATTTGGGTGTTAATTGGGTAATAGTGAGTCATTTAGTGTTAGCAAATGCTTTCCTCTCACACAGGAGACACAATTCCAAAAACTGCTAATTAGCTTCAGCCTGTGTGAATTACATCACATACATGACACATTTATGCTTTATATGAGTTGCTATAAAACACTTTATCTTAACAACCCCTTTTAGGTGTTTAAGGACAGATTTAAGGACATTTTGAAGACTTTATTAATGTATTTTGCAGCAATTATAAGTTTTAAACCACCTCCATGTTTTGTTGTTATACTGTTTTAATTACCTGCATATACACAAGTTATTGCCCCTTCATAGAAGGAGTTATGACTGTTGCCAAATAATTCATAATCACTTTTTAAAAAGTCTTGATTTGTGCTTAAACCTACATTTTGGTGAATTACATCACACGGGACACATTTAAGCTGTATATGACTGTTGTTGTAACAGACTTAAGGATTTTAAAGGTTCTTATTAATGTATTTGTCATCAACTATAACTCATCATAAAGGCATCCTTGGCTGCTGTACAAACAGATGATGAACGCTTGATAACATGTGTCCTCATCAGTTTTGTAACAGACTCAGACTTCAATATAGACAGTCACACAGAGTGATATAAATATCATTAGAAAAAAGAGTATGTGTATAGAAAATATAGCAAAAATGAACAATATAAGCACAATATAGGAACATACTAAGAAAATATACCAGAGAAAGCACAAGAAGTGTAAAAATATAAATATAAACTGCAAGAAAAACACTAAAATACATAAAAAAACAGAGTAAGTTTCATGTTATTAAGAGGCGATGAGGTGGATTGAATGAACGTACTATACTGTTTCATATTATACTATTTTAAGTATTAAAGCTGAGGGGCGCTCGGGTGGCTCAGTTGTAAAGTGGGCGCCCCACACACAGTAGCTGCTTCCTTGCTGCAGCTTCCCCCGTTTTGATTTCACCCCCGGATATTTGCTACGTGTCATTTACCTTCTCTCTCGCCCCCATTTCCTGCAAATCTTCAGCCAAAAAAACAGCTTAAAAAAAGGATTAAAGCTGAAGTAGGCAACATCTGGAAATCAAGCTAGCTGTAGCATGAGACTCCTAAGGAAGCAACTCCGCTTCACCTTCCTCTTCCTGTTTTTTCTCCAGCTCGCATTTTATTCTCTCTTAAAAGTCCAGTTTGCACCAAAGATTCATGATTAGACGAAGTCAAATCGACAGATGCCAGTCAGAAGGTAAGACACATGGCTAGTTTTGACAGCCAATCAGCTCGTAGTGACGTCACCTGTCGCTAAGAGGCGCAGCCAATAGGAACACTTGCTCTCTGAAATTGCTGCAATTGGCTGAAAAGTCCTGTCAAGGTCTTTATCTTCTAAAGCCTAAATCCAGAGCCAAGGAGAGGTGCTGAAGTCTAGTGTTGTTTCAGACCATTTGAATTACAAAATGCTGAAAGATTATTATAAAATCTTTGCCGACGACACCAAAAATAAATTGCCGACCCCTGCTTTAATTACCTGCTTATACACAAATGTTATGGCTCCTTCAGGAGGAGTCATAACTGCTGCCAAATAATTAAAAACCACTTTAAAAAATGTTCACAGCTACATTTTGGTATGATGCTATATTTAAGCATTAATTAGTGGCTTACAGCTGCTTATAAATGTTATTTATGGGGATGAAATAAAGTGTTGTGATATTAAAAGGCCGGGCATAGTTTTGGGGACTTACTGTACTGTAATTAAGAAGATGACCTCTCGCATACAAACCTCTCTCTGTATCCTTGCTCGGGCACATGTGCTGCATGTGTCCTCAGCCCATCAGTGATCCCATACCTGCCTCTGTCAATGTGAAGTTTATCCAGAGTTTGTGTTTGCCTAACAGCTCCGTGGGGAGGAATTTAAGTAAATGACCTTGGTGGGGATTACTTCGCACACATGGGCAGATACTGCGGCCTGTTAGGCCTATTAGCTGGTGGTCATCCCGCTGCTTTTCCATCCACGCTTTCAAAAAATGACATATGAGGTTCTATGTGCAAACAGCCCTCTGGGCATTCTCCGCAGTCGCTCCCCCTGAGATGCAAGACAGCTTCAAATGTGCCCTTTCTCCCTCCTCGCGCCCCCACAGTGAGCTCGGATGCCGAGTGTGAATAGGGCCAAATAGTATTAAATCTGGGGGCACCCACAAAACAAAATAATCTGCATTTATATCTGCGGAGTTAGGTTACACACGCCGCTTCTATTTCTGGGCCCTTGGATAAACAGCGATTAGTCTACCGCACTGGACAGGGTTAATAGGAGCTTGTTTGGTGGGCAAGCACGACACCTCAAGGCTTGGCCTCCCCGATCGATAGGAAACATTGCCGCATATGTGCACAGTAGCATTACTGTACACGGGCGTATAAGCTGGTAGCAGCTGGCGAGTTTTAATTGAGTGTCAATGGACATGTCTGCCACGACGGGGAGGTCTTTCCATGTAAGGAATGCTCTGCACATAGTCCTTTTGTTTGTTTGTTTATTTATTTATGTATTCTGGGAGTCGGGGCGGCCTGTGCTGATTGAAACAAACATGCCACAGTATGGATATTAATGCAGAGTCTTGCCGCCTGGCAGCTATAATTTAGAGCCCTGTTTCAGGTTTCACATCTACTTCTGTTCAACAAAAACTGTCTAGTTGCCTTTAGGAAGTTCTGTTTGCCTTATATGGTCATAAAGAGGTCAGAGGTCAGATAAAGGGAACAGGTTGCCAGGGGAAGAGGATGATGGTGCCTGTATCAAATATATCTTTTGACGATGAAGATGTTTTTTCCTCTCGGCGTGCATGGGGGAAATCTGCACGCTTGTTTTTTATTTATTTTTATATTTTTCATATAAAATACAGTTAAGACATTTCTAAGAAAAGTCGTGACAGGATTTGGTGATTTGTGCAAATAGCTGATATTTATATAAATTTTTTTAAAAAAAAGGTTGTTTTTGAGTGACAGTTTATTTGCTGTTGGTCTGACTGTGGTTGGTAATTTTGTCCAATCAGGCAAATTTAAATAGCAATTTAGCCTTTCCCCCTAAAATATTAGGAGCATTATTCTCAGTATAACCTCTGCAGGGCTTTTCAGAATAAAACAAACAATGAAGCCCATTAAAAACTCCTCTTGTGGAAGCTAGTCTGGGTTTTTTCGCTTCACTATTCCTGCAGATCCAAATATGACATTTGAACTACATCCTGTGTCGATTTTTCCCAAATTAACACCAACATGTGGCCCCAAGAGCAAACCTGGGAATTTGTAGGACCCAGCAGACCTCCCAGCCTCCGGCTTCACCTGTTCGCATGCACATTTCTTCCCCTTTTTTTCACTTGGGATTGCCTTCCATCGCCCCATGATAATGACCAAAAACCTCATGCCTATAACAATGCTGTCGTACGCGGGCTGCAGCTTGCTGATCCTCTCCGCCTCTCTCGCCGGTGCCTCTCTGGCCGAGATGGTGTTCCGCTGCCCAGGCTGCACCGCGGAGCGCCAGGCGCTGTGCCCAAAGCTCACCGAGACTTGCGCGGAGATAGTGCGCGAGCCGGGCTGCGGTTGCTGCCCCGTGTGCGCCCGGCAAGAGGGCGAGATGTGCGGCGTGTACACCCCGAGGTGCGCCACCGGTCTGCGATGCTACCCGACGCCCGACTCGGAGCTTCCTCTGGAGCAACTGGTGCAGGGCCAGGGGCAGTGCCGGCGCAAAGTGGACACCGAGACGACCACTTACAGCCAGGAGAACCGGGAGCAGACCAGCGGTCAGTCACTTCACAGGAAATCTGCTTTTCTTCTATCAATTTTTAATGACACTGTCTAGACTGCAGCATGAGGAATAGTGTAGAAATTTTGCATTGTCATGAAGGCTGAGCTCACATAGGGACTGTTACACAGTTATGAAGTTCTAGTGACCATTTTGCACTTTGAATATTTTCACATTACACATGTTTTGGCTCTGATATCTGCAAAGCAACCTTATTTTTTTAAATAATTAAACAACTACACGCCCTTTGGAGCACATTCAACCCCATTTCCACCAGGATTTACAACCATATCTGCAAGTTTATTACATTCGATCTGCAATATTGCATTAGTATGTTGCTCATTGCCTTTATGATGCATTGCATGTGTGCAATTTCTTAACTTCCACTGCAGTACTGACCTATTTTATGCCCCTTGCATGTGGTTTTCTCGCACTCCGGCTAAAATCTGTGTTGCATGGACCTGTTCAGAGTGTTGTGAATCATCCTGGTGTGCATGGGGAGAGAGAAACAAAAGGAACAGTCGCTCTGCCTAAGTTAACCTCAGCTATGCTCCAAACAGCTGGCCCCTCCAGCCCTTTTAAAGCACTGTAACAGAGAACAAGGCAGTGGCTTGCAAAATTCCCAGAAGTTGTACTCGCTGGGATGGCCACAGAAAACATCATAGTATTGATGTTGACATTTCCACAGGGGAGAGGGGAGAAAGAAACAGAGAGAGACAGCAGGAGGAATGCGGCATTGATTGGAAAAATGGACTTTAAGCTTTGACCAGGAGTAACTATAAACTGCTGTTGACAGTGACTGCATTAACTGGGTTGTCTGCATGGATGTATGTGCAGGAGGATCACAGTGAAGCTGCATTTAAACAAGCACGGATCACACTGAAGAAGAAAAGCAAACAGCCTCATTAGAATATGCTGATTTTGAAGCACACACAGTCAATGAGCGTCCGGCGGAGCCTGGTGTGATTTCTACTCATTTTTCAAATCCATGCTTTGTCAGAGTTTACCTCCAGACTGGCACGTGTTTATTTTGGCGCCCACGTCCTGGGACGTAGAGAAACTACTGTAGACGGCGTTCAGAGTCACCCTGTTCGCTGGAAGGACTCTGCAGCGGGCCGACAAAAGGTCAAAAACGCTTCACGACACATTTGCGATCCTGCAATCATGATGACTCAAGATCCACGTTTATGTAACCATAGGCAGCAAAGCCCCCTGCAAACAATACCAGTAATTGAACTGGCATGATATGCAGAGTTACATAAGAGCAAAACAGGAGGAAAAATTACGTGCATGCATCATGTTAAGGCTTGCATGCAAGGAGGCAGGTTTTTTTTTAAATGTCGCTGAATTATTTTCCTCAGGATTTATGTCAGGTCGTGCTTCGTCTCACACGTCGAAGGATCTGAGATTTAGTGAGATCTGTGCAAAATGAGGCTGAACTGCGAAGTTGCTGTGCAAAAAAAACTTAAGAGTGATTTTTGACAATGTCTGAGGTGGAGCGTGTTACAAAGAGTGCGAGTGAAGTGTGCGTCTTCCTCAAGGTCAAATGACAAAGGGAAGTATTTTTTATGAAGAGGAGGCGAGGCTGAACAGTCCTCCAGATTCTTCCTCTTGGGTCAAAACTTAAATTTATTTCAAAATGCAGCCATATCATACCTGCCCATCCTCACTTGCTTCACTTATGCAATTCTATTTTGGTATTATAAGTTAACAAAACTGCTTTTCAACCCAATGGCCAGAAAAAACTTTGGAAATGAATGTTTCTGCACATCAATGATTTGTTAAAACTGTACTTTGTGTTTTGACAAACAGTGGTTATAAAGTCTGGTTAGATTTAAGAACAAAGGCATTTGATTAGGAAAACATCATGTTTTGGCTTATAAAGCCAGGCTTTTTCGCCAAAACCACAGCTAGAACATGACCCGACGTCTCGTAAAAAATACCTAATTTTGCCACCGCAAATGTAGCCAAAAAATGTCCTGATGTCTCCTTAAAAATACTTTTTTTTCCGCCAAAAACACAGCTAAAACATGTCCAGATGTCTTGTTAAAATACTTGAATTTTTCGCCTTGAACGCTGCTGCAAAATTACCAAGAGGTCTAGTGAAAAATACCTGGTTTTGTCGCCACAAACATGGCTGAGAAACGTCCTGATACCTCTTTAAAAATACTTGGTCTTGTGGCCAAAAGCACAGCTAGAGCATGTCCTGATGTCTCATTAAAATTGCCTGGTTTTTGCCAATACATGGCTGGAAAATTTTTCTGATGTCTCCTTAAAAATATCCAGTTTTGTTGCCAAAAACACAGCTGTCGAATGTTCTGACATCTTGTTTAAAATACCTGTATTTTTGCCGCAAACATGGCAGGAAAATGTCCCGATGTCTCATAAAAAAAATACAGTTTTCTCAGTTAAAATAGGAAACAAACAGTGGTCTGAAAAGAGTCGTGCTGGGTCTCGCTGAGCTGCCACGCCTTCTCTGGGTGAGAGCATCAGATCATATGATCCTGCGCTTAATCTGAAAAACGCATCTTTAATATGTACTGTAGAATTTGTGATTTGCAGAAATGCACAATGCCAACATTTTGCTGTGGCGGCTGGGCTGCACTGTCGCTGAAACAGAAAGTTACTGTCGGTCTCCTGCTTTTCATTTGGCCCAGTTTGAGACGACACAGACTTGATTTCCTGTCATGAATTCTTCTCAGATACACGGCAAAAAAAAAAGAGGAAGTAATGAAATCTCTGATAGAAATCAGCTCATGGAGGCTGCTGGACGAGAGCAAACTTTAACTCTGGCCACCGTCCACAGCATCTCCTCCGTTCCAGGAATTAATCTGCAAGTTACAGGGAAAAGACTGATTAGAATACAATAATTCAGCGGTTGTGTGAAGTTGTGCAGTAACTCCTAAGCTGATTTGAGATCCTGGGCGAAGAATAAAGGAATGAAATATTACAGCTGTTTTATTTTGGCAATTTAAAAGCCTCAACTCAACATCCTCTCATTTTTCTTGCTTATTTTATTCAAATGAAATGGCACGGACACAAATAACACATCCTAAACCTCACGACTTGACACAAGTCCAGCATAAAACTGGAAAATAAATCAGCACCAGTAAGAACTCAAAGGCTTGAGCTCCTGATGTCGCCCCTTATCACTTTGACATATAACTGTTCACTAAAAGCAATGACTTCATCTTATTAAATGGCATTCATCACGTTTTACAGCACATAAGGTATTTCAAGCATTGATCTGAAGGTCTTATCCAATGCAACATGCAGTGACAGCTGCATTACAGTCCCTGTAAACTCCCAGGTCAGCACTACAAACAGCTAACATCAAAGAGGCCAAAGGTCAGAGTCGATGTTCCGTCGACCCTCGGACGATCACGTAAGAGGAAAGACCCTGAAGTGAGAGAGGGGAAACAAAATCAGCGAGAGGAGGGAAATGTGGGAAGATTACAAGCATGTGGAGTGCAGCAAGCATTTGATTTGGCTCATTAGGTAACGTTTCGTATGAAAAACTAACACTGCGTTTGCTTTCTTGTTTAAATTACTGCAAAAATTCCCTCAAAATCATCTCTGAACTGCTGTAAGGTTAAGTCTGCAGTGACGCTGAGCAGTGATCTAATTAAGGTTTTTGTTTGTTTTTAATGGAAATGATTGCATTTAATTTATTGGCATAGCTTTGACTTATTTCCCTCTCTGGTCTGGACCACAGGCAATTTTCGTTCGACTGTTATAAATTATCAAAGAGGCTAATTACAGCGTATTAGTAATTCAGTAAGTAAAAACCAGAAATTGCTTCATAAATCTCTCGACTCCTCAGACACGGAGCAATTTCCAAATGGAGTAATGTCTTTTTTCGCTCTGTAGGGAGTTATTAGGCTGGGGCCACGCTAATATTCACTTCACAATAAACTTGGTTTTAAAATTTCTATATCAAACATTTGAAAGGAAATAAATTTGACTTAAAGGGATATTCTGGAATTTTTGACACAGGGCCTTATTTTCAACTTCTCCAGTCCCATTCCTATTGGTAAAGACCATTTTCACCTCATTTAATGCAGAGTTTGATTGGCTCGTTATTTAGCTGCCAATGCTAATGCTAGCGCAAGTCAAAGGTAGCAGTGACATTCTCTTCCAAACACAGATTCACTCCACAGAGCACCCAAAGCAAGTTTAATATGACGACACACTTTTGAGGTAAATTCGAGTGTTTTTAGAATAATTTTATAAGTCAAACTAAGACTGAATTCCTTTCTGTTAAGAATTACTAGTTACTGGAAGCTGCTGAACTCTTTACTCCTGTTGCTACCGAGCCACACATTTAAGAAATTCAGCCGTAGTTTGACTTCTAAAATTATTCTATGAACACTATAATTCGCCTCAGTAAACAGTGGTCAGATGCGACCTGCTTTGGATGCACTGTCAAATGTTTAATTGGAGTTTGGTAGATAATGCCGCTGCTGCCGCTGACTTGTGCTAGCATTAGCATTCCTGGCTAAACAATGAGCTGTCCAAACTCCGTACTGCATCAAACGAGCTGAAAATGTCTCAAATAATCTCCAGCAAAATGAATAGGACTGGAGATGTCAAAAATTCTGGAATATCCCTTGAAAGGTACATTTCAAGTGAGGATACTAAAAAATTATTTTCAGAATCGATCAGGCTACGCTCTTTATTAATCATTTTGTCGCTAAAATGTCAGAAA
>JAQFJB010000017.1:5507538-5518848 GCA_029874875.1 Naso minor
TTATTTCCAGGTTCATATCTGACATATAGCATGCTTCTCCATGCCTGAGCAGGATTAATCATAACACAAAAGTATGCAAAAAGGTGCTTGATAAAAGAAAAAAAACATCCAATGTTCACTATTTCATCTTCTCGTCAGTTTTCAGTACCACCAATAAAATTCTAAATGATATTTTTCCTTTATATTCTCATTTGTGGCACTTCAGAAATCAAATAATGACGCTGAAAACAAGCAACTGAACGTTCATCCTCAAACACAAGAACGTAGTCATGAAGGTTTGAGATGATTTATGGTATAATGCTACAGAAACAATGATTGGATCGAGGTTATGTGGTTAAATGGTCAAAGATGGGTCATATTAATGTTGTCATCTTCCAAAAACGGAGGAGTTACGTCCAAAATAAGATATCACGTTATCTGATTGTTTTCCCCTTTTGTCATTAATGCCATAATAAACCTAAACACACAAAAAATAAGCTGCATAACAAAAATCCCTTTTACAGACGACACTGTTTGTATAACAGAAAGAGGCTGATTTAATTCGAGTTAACTGACATCCAGCATTTTGGAAACAAACTCCTCAGTTTGATCGATCCTCCACTTACAGAAGAATCCAGATCATAAGCATGACAGTGTTCACGTGAGGTGGCGTGAAGAGGGATGACGTGAAGATTTCGGGGGGGGGGGGCTGGGTGACAAGAGTCTCCTCACAGTCAACACAGTCTGTCAAACAAACCTGCTGAACAGGGCGGTCAGAGCCGCGGCTGATTGGGCAGCTGCAAATCTGAGAAACATTTTGCTCGAATGTGTTTTATCATACGTGACAATTTGCATTTTTGCATCGTTTGAAAGTGCCAAAAATAAAGAACTGATGTCACAGAACCATTGTAAATAGAAAACTTTGGCTCCAAGAATCCAACCGTGTGGGAAGCTAAATGCTAAATGCTAAAACTTGCAGAAAAAGGGGTTGCGTATCATATATTAAAGACTGGCTGATCGCTAATTTCTCTGCACTGCAGTGATGAAAGAAAGAGAGAAACAATTTTACACCGATTGGGAGAACATGACAATGTTATTCAAATACCATCCAAACTATATTTCCTTAAATCCAAATATAAAGTAAGCACATTTTCATTTATTTTAAGTGATTAAAATGAGGAGAAAGCGATGTTATACTGCATTTAAATGTCCCATCTGCCTCCACACATACATATATCGCCCCTGTGTGTTTCCTCTTTACATTTTTCCAGCCTCGATTTGCTTTCCGGGGAAAAACATGACAAGGTGACAAACTCTCCCCCCTCGTTCCTCAGAAACGTGATTTGCACACACCTGCTCTGTGCTGTTCTTTGCTGACAAGTCATGCAACACTTTGCCTGTTTTGCCTGAAGCAAATTCAGAAATTTGTTTGTGCAGAGGTTTAGATTTGCGATTTTGGCCCATAGAAGCAAAACTGACTTGTATATTATTATTATTATATATGTATATTTTAAATAGTAAATGCTATATACTTCAGACAAGAGGGTTATTTTTAGGGGTAAAGTTTTACAAATTGTAGAAATCTTAAAAGGGGAAATAAACGCCCCTTTTTAAGATGCATAGCTCATCATTGTTTCTTTTATGCATGAAAATGCTGCAAAAAAGCACAGGTATTGGGGTGCTCACAAGTACGGCTTTAAATAATGATATTTTTTATTATTTTATTATAAATCTGCTGTGTCTTTTTAAAAAAAAAAAAATCCTTTACTCAATTATATGTAAGGTCAGAAAAGAGCAAGATATTGGTAAAAATAACAACAGCCAAGGTCGTCAGACAGTGTATGATGTGACTGGAAGCTCCTGAGTAAAGTTTTAAGGAAGAGTTTTTTGGTCAAAGCAGTGTTTTGACGGTAAGAAAATCTTATTATGTCTTGTTTTGTCTGACAGACCCGTGAAACCCTAAAGATATTTACTTTATGACACTAAACTAAGAAAAAAACAACGAACCCTCACATTTGAGAAGCTTCTTGGAGTTTTTGACTAAAAATGTACTTAACGTGACTACGGGCAGAACTCGACATAACACCGGCAACGCGTAGGTTAGTTTTAGAAGCGAGTAAAAGAGAGACTGTAGGATTGTGATGAGGTAATGTGACCGAGAAATAAGTTATAAGCCACTTGTATGGCAGTAATGTCCCCCCAGACCTATTACCTCTATTTTCTGTAGGCTAACGTTACACAGCAATTAGCATTAATGCTACATGCTAATGTGCAAACTAACAGCTGTCGGCATAGAATATAGTCATGTTGTTGTCACTGCACATGGACCCGATCATGGGCATTGATAGTAACTACATAAAATATCAGTCTTTTCGCTGAGGGTCTCATTTGCTACAGGAAATTTATCATCATCAGAGGAATCTTGAGACTGTTTCATACATCATAAAATAAATAGTTTCTTGTTGTCACTTTAAATAAACAATGTGATTGGCAGAAATGTTGCTGATTGACTGAAGTAGAAGTGAGCAGCTGTGAGCACACAACGGTTCAGTGCAATGCAAAACACAGAGGATCGCAGCCCGCATATACATCTCCAAAACCTCTTCGAGCCCTCAGTGCCCTGCAGGACTCACAGCCGTTCTTCAACACAAGGCGGTGATGGAGCAGACCGTCACCTGCATCCTGCTCCTGCTGAGCTGCTCCGCGACTTTTGGCAAGTACGTTTACATCCAGAGGAGAGTGAACTGGCACGTAGCTCAGAGGTACTGCAGGCTGCATTACACAGACCTGGCTCCTGTCAGTACTACAAACGACATGTGGCAACTTTGGGGGCTCGCTCTGGGTGTCTACGACTCCATCTGGATCGGACTGAAAAGGAATTCGACGGACAGGGAGAAATGGACGTGGTCAGGAGGCGGAGAGGTGTCCCAATTTTACTGGGCACGCGGTCAGCCGAATAACGGACACAATGAAGACTACGGCCTTATTCATCTTAAAGCATGGCACGACGCCACAGGAAACAGGGCAAAAACCTTCTTCTGCTACAATGTGTTTGTGGTGAAGGAGAAGAAGACTTGGGAGGAAGCTCTGGAGCACTGCAGGGAGCATCACAGCGACCTGGCCAGCGTGTCGTCTGAGACGGAGATGCTGCTGATCCGGAAAGAGTTGGACAAAGAAAACACGACGGACAAAGTCTGGATCGGTCTGCATTTCTTCCCCGGACGCTGGCTGTGGGTGGACGGGCAGCCGTTGAGTTACGAGGCCTGGGGTGGAGACGTCAAGCCGGAGTGTCCTGAAATGAAGCTGGAGTGTGCGGCCCTGCAGGTGAAGGCGAGGAAGAGTAACGGTACAGATGTGACACCAAGCAGTAATGCTGCAGGTTCGCCCGCAGTCGTCAATTCTGAAACTTTTGGAGAAATTATCACTCCACCTAATCGGCTGAATAATACTGAAGAAAGTGATGCAGCCGATGGTGTAGAAACATTTGTATGGCAGGCTCATAACTGTGAGGAGAGACTTCATTTTATTTGTTACTGAGACTTTAGCTTGTGTATTCTTCGTAAGTGGTTTGCTTTGTTTTTAGTGATTTGTTTCCTTTTTGAGGGTTTGAATTTTATTTAAAGGACCATACAAGTCTTCCTACATGTCATTGTCCTTTGTCAACATCGGCCGCATAGGTTACGTAAACCCCACCCACTGTTCCCAATAAAGCTTTACCTATGAGATATTGTGTTTGTTTACATTTTGTTCATATTCAATAAATGCTAGGAAAGCAGCACTTGTAAGGAACTATTTTTCCAGGCGTAATAACCTTAGTCTGAACGGCTTCTGGCAATTTTTGACCAAATAAACGCAGATGTTCTCTTTAGAAGAGTAAATTACCTATACCTAGCAACTTTCACGTGTCCCGTAGTGTTTCTATACCCTGTTTCAACATGCATGGCAGTGAATGGGGTTTAAAAATCCAGTCTGAGTATACACATGGTTGAATTTTAACAACATTTGTATAAGATAGAGGCGATCGCTGCTTATGGTGAGAAGTTAAAAATAGACCAGCATGATCCTTTAATATCAAATGTGATCGTTTTGTTCTTATTGTACAACTAAAATGTGATTAATGTAAAAATAAATAAAAAAATACATTTCATTTTGCTCTCATGATGTAATTCTGCCTTTTCTTCTCACTACTTGAATAATTTAAAATCAATTACAGAAAGAGAAAAGAGAGTAATGCAGGTCAGAAGTCAGTGTTTAGAGGATGGAGAGCGCCCCTGTGCTGCAGGCAGGCTGAACCTACACATGTTGAAGTAAGGAGTCTGTGGTGACACAGGGAAGCTGGGGGTCTGGGGGGAATTCTCACCACCACCTCCATGGTTGGGACTGTTGGCAAACCCGTCCGCCTCGTCGTCCTCGAACGCCTCCCGATAGCTGTGCATGGGACCCTGGGAGAGACGAAGAGGGGGTGGGTACAAACACAGATACCAGAAACAGAGAGACAAAGAAACAACTGGCATACTGGCAAACATAATCTAGTTCACCTGAAAAATCTAAATTATTAAAATTAAGTTTGGTTACGCTTGTGCAGATACATTTGTACAATTTTTAGTGAAATTTACCCTTTCATATCTTGTCTGTGGCTGTGCATCAAGCTTTATTATTTAGTTTTAAGTGGAGTGGTTGTTGACAGTGTAGAGTGTTGTTTGTCTTTGCACTTGATTCAATCTAGTCTGACATCATTAAAACTGAATGCTGACCTCTCTGGGTCTTCCTCCCGGATTGAGGGCCAGATTGTGGGCGAAGTCTGGTGAATCCACCATCGGCGTGTTCTCATGGCTGCTCTGGTATTGTCCCTCACTGGTGGTCCGACGCCGACCGGTTTCCTGCGTCACTTCTGGGGTCATTCCTCTGGAGCGAACCCCTAAATCACCCCAAAATAGTCACTGTGCGGAACTGGCAACTCACTGGATATATATTTAAAATTTGCAATTTCCTATTGCTTCTGCAACGCTGCAAAAGACAGACATAACCTTAACCTGCCATCATCAAAAGAGCAAGGCAAAGAGAGAGAGACAGGTTTGCAAAGAAGACAGATGGAGGGAATAGAAGAGCAGTGGAAAAATGGGAAAAAGCAGCAACTGAAACGAATAAAAATTCAAGAGGAAGTAAACATAACAGGTATTAAAATGGTTGGGAAACAGAGGAAGCTTCTAAAAATGCAGGAAAAAAATGAAATAATGTCAGAAAACAAAAGCGAGGGAAAGTGGACAAACCAGAGAAGGAATAGGAGCGGTGGCGGTCAGATTGTTGCGGTGTCATGCTTTCACTGATGCCCCGAATACGAGCGTTGTACTCTGTTGCCGGGGAGGGAGGTCAGGGTGGTGGGTGGAGGGCAGAGGAGAAAGGTGGAGCAGGAAGGTGAGAGGAGGAAGCAAAGGTGGGAGGGGGTTGTCCATACAGCAGGAAGATGGTTTGAACAAAAAAAGAAGAAGAAAAATCAGAACAGAAAAGGACCAAATGAAAATGAGATGACTCTGATGCTTGAGTGATAAACATGGGAAGAATTTACAACTTTTCTCCACTGGGAGGCGCCTGACAGCTGCCGCATGGTTCCACATAAAGGTAAACATGAATGCAGACAATGCATGGAAGCCGAGACCTCTAAAGACTCGTCTATTCTTGCTCTCATCCCATCTCCACTCTCACCAGCTCTGCTTTATTTCAGCTGCAGGGCTAATTTTATGACTGCAGGTCATTCCTCTGGTGCGGCACCCCATGATGAATCTGTAACAGAAACTGCTGAAAGCTGCATTGCTCATGTACTGCTTGGTGCTTAAGACCAAAGGTGCTACCACTGAAGATGACAATTTATTGAAAACACTCTGAAAACAGTCCAGTTTCCCTCCCGTGAGCCTTGCCGGCATTACTGATGACCAAACATCACTTATGCCGTTTAATCCTTTCAGCAGATTCTTAACTTTTTTGTTCACCACTTGCAGATAGTTTTTGTTTTTTGAGCATTAACCTGATCTAGAATTTGTTTTAGCTTTGAAATGAAGCCAAATAAACATCATGTCTGCATTTGTTATTAACAAAAATTACTTTACACTGCATGTCAGTGTAGCTGTATTTTGATGTAAAAAGCTTATGCAATGTTTACTATTGCAGATAACATATTTTGAGCAAATTTGATCTAGAATTTGATCTGCAAAAAACCCAACTAAAAACAACAAGAAACAAAAACCTGCTGTCCTTAGTGCAGGAACAAACAGTTGCAGGTCATATAAATGCTGAAATAATTTTAAGCTACATTCCCTGTACGTGCTTTCGTTGACTCATGTCTGTTATAAAATTCAAATTAACATTGAAGCTCCAGTGCTCATCCTCTTTACATCTCATCATATTTCACTGGTTAAACTAGCAAGACATGACACAATATATGAAGGCTACATAAATGCAGGAGCATCGTTCAAAAACTTTTACAAAATTTCTTTAGGTCAGGGGTCTTCAACCTTTTTCAGCCCAGGGACCCCTTGATCGGTAACGAAACAGAGCAGGAACCCCCAGAAAAAAACACAAATGAAAAATTAGAAAGGGTGTTTTGTTTTAAGACCAGCCAACTGTTTTTATTTTATATTCAGTCATTATCACATTTGTAAAAAGTAGCTTATTATTGTACATCAATATTAGAGTTTACTTTTAACAGAGTTTACTCAATATAATTTTTTTTTCCAAATTTTAAAAAATTCCCAGATATAAATTATTTTGATGAAAAATTTTAACTATTTTTGGGGACCCCCTGCAGCACCTCCATGGACCCCCAAGGGGTCACGACCCCCTGGTTGAAGACCACTGGTTTAGTTTTGTTAAAATGTGTCACATTAAAATCTATTTCTAAAAAATGTCTAGATCACTGGAAATGGCCCCACTTCTTTCCTCCAACAATTAATTCAAGCATTCGTACATTAGAGATTAACTTCTTACCGGCGATGCGGTGTGCCACCAGGCCCTCCAAGTTAAGCGTCTCCTCTTCTGCATCTTGTTCTCTGGGCAGGGATGAGGAGGATGTATCCTTGGGCTGGGGGGTCAGGGCGGGGAGAGGAGAGGAAGAGGCACTGTAGCCTGGATAAGGAGACGAACCCTGCAGGTCAGGGGAGTGGGAAACCCCTCCGCCTGGGTACGAGTTCACAGGCTTTACTGACACCTGCTGGTTGAGATTAGAGGAGGGATCGATGGGGTAGTTGTGGTTTGCTTGGCGTGTGTGGAGGTAGGGCTCCGGGGTGTGTGTCGGGGTGGTGTTTTGGTGTTGGTAGCTGGCATTGGACCTCTGAGGAGAATACGCTGGGGACTCCATGATGGGGCTCTGGTTGGACAATGCTGAGGCTCTTCCAGTTGACCTCACGGGCTGATGTAAGGAGTTGTTGATAGAACCAGAGTTGTTGTAACCATGAATGGCTGAGTCTGCTTGGTATGAGGGTCTTGCAAGGGTTTGGGAGAAGGGCGCCTGGGATGAACTGAGGTTGTTCTCACCGGGAGGTGCACTGTGGGACTTGGACATGTGGGAATTGATTGGGTCCAGGTCGAGCATGAGCATGTTGAGTGCCTCAATGGACTGCTCAATGTCTCGCTGCGAGGCTGAGGTGGGGAAGTGGGGCAGGCTATGGGTTGACTGGAGAGGGGGGCCAAAGGGATCATCTGGGAGGCTGTACTGGTGCCAAGCATTGAGACCTCTTTGAACAGCTTCCCGGCTACTGGTGCTCCTCTCTGGAGCCCTGGGCATCAGTTTAGGGTTAGTCTCAGGGCTGTTGGCCGGAGGATTCCCAAATGACTGTGAACGGTACATTCCTCCTCCATTCTGGTAGTTGTTGTATCCCCCCTGTGGTGATGCAGAGTCCACTGACCTCTCTTGCATCACTGTGGGAGTTCGTACTCCATGCACAGGCATCTCGCTCAATTTTTCCCTAAGAACACCTCTCTCAAGGTAGGGTCCGTCGTTCTGCCTACTGTTGGGCGTCTGTGATTGGTAATAGAGGTCAGCTGTTGCCTGGCCCTCCAGGGATGAGAGTGTACCCAAACTGTCCACACTGTTACCCTCTTGGCTATTGGGCAACTCGTCGTCAAGAATATCCGTCTCACGCTCCTCTGTTGAAGGGGCACCGACAAGCCTTGTGTGGCCCCCGTTGACGTGCACCTGTGCTGGGACCAGGTGTCGGACACCTCCACCTGGACTGGTGGACGTGGACAAGTAGGCTTGTCGTTGAGTTGGTGCCTCGAGGCCGCTCAGAAGCTGGTCGAGCTCTCTTTTCTCTTGCGGGCTGAGCGGTGGGTGGGTCGCTGTTGGGTTGTTGTGGTTCACGGCGTTCTGCAAGGACTGGCTGTGCTCGTCAGTGCGATCGGTCTTGATGGACGCAGTAGAGTTGCCCGAGTCACTGCTCACGGAGAGAGTGTGGTCGACAGCAGGGAGGGAGGCATGTCCTGTAACAGGAAGTGTCTGGTCAGTGGTTTGGAGAGGATGGTTGGTGTGCTGTAATGGAATCTCCGCATTGGTCAAGGGGCTTTCATGGACTGGAAGGCCATTGATGGTGACAACTCCCTCCAGGGAGTCTTTCTTGCGGACTCGGGCATACAGACTTCCATCAAGTGGACCTTGAGTGTGAACAACATCTGAAAGAGAAGCAAAGACACATATAGTTTTAAACAAAAACAAAATCAAATCACAGAAGAAAGGAACAAATGTTTCTTTCTTTGTATTTCAGATGACTCAGATAAATACAAAACCTGCTAGTGGTGATTTAAATCACATCTTAAAACTGGCTTCATTGGCTCCACTCATAAAATTTGCACACGACAGGATTAATCACAACACAAGCACAGTGACCCTCCTCTGCACCCATCTTGTTTGATCATGAGGTTCAGCATGTAGCCCAGCCACCAGCAACACAGCCCCTTCCAGCGCTATTAATAGCCAATTTGCAGGGCTAAAGCCCCTGTCACGTTGCGTCAGCGCAGGCTCACATGGTCTGATGTGAACCAGGGTGGGTCACGTCCAACACACTGAAACAGCTGGTCTGTGCAAGCCAAAGAGAAGAGCCGTAGTGCCAGCTTGAAAGCCCAGAGCTGGACAAGGAGAGGATGAGCTGTCGTCCTCAAGTTGGTTTCTGGCTGCTGATTCATGCCAGCATAAACATACTGATTGCCTGCATGTTACACAATCAAAGCTTCCATTAGATTCATTTTAACAGCAATGTTTAATGTATATGCAGCCTATAAAAAGTTATGTGTGGCATTGGCACGGTTTTATGATCCGTTTTTTTGTGTATTTATTATGTTGCCAGGGCAATATTTTACGTCCACTTAAATACATATATTTTACAGGGCATGCATGCATCATTTTGAAGTCCAAAGGGACATTTATTCCTCCTTCTTGGAAAAAGCAATTACGGGGAACCAAATCACCATCTGTTTAGTGTTTCAGAGATGTATAGAAACTCATTTGACATTTCTTGGACAATTAAATCAGCTATGGACACGTCTTTTTTGGGAAATTCGTGGTGCAAGAGTGGTGTAAAATACCAAAAAAAAAGTTCAAATGTTAAAAATAACTCATTTGTGGCGTATGAACACATAAACAGAGCTAAGGCATAGTGTAAATCATACAGTGGGAGATACAATCTCGCTTCTAATTACAGGCAAAGGTACTGTACGATTTCACACTGTAAAACACTACACTTGCTTCCATGAAATGCAACAATAACACATGCAACAGCTCATTATGCTTACAAGACGAACATAATACTGCAACACTGGCTTCTCATATCCTGTATACATTTGCAAAGTGATACACGACATACGCATGAGCGCTGCAGGCTCATATGTGGGATGTTCCAAATCGAGACACCCCTGGGGACATATGGCGGATCACTTGGACCGCAGCTATTTCAAAACCCATGTCAACAACAACTCACAGGCACAGTAGCAATGAGACGGAGAGCGCAGGGGAGGAAGTTGTAACCACAGTTTGATCTCGTGATTGTTTTTAATGAGGACACAGGGATTGTTTTTATGAGTGTCAATGGCGAGGTTTAGTCTTACAATTTGTTTGGAGTTGGGTTCAACTGAAGTGGAACTGGAGAACTTTATTCCAAATGAAAATATTACACAATTTAACAAAATGTATATATATTTAAAAAAAAAAATCTAGTAATTTTGACAAATTAAAATTTCTGTCTAGTGAGTGCAATCATATGTTCTAAATCCCATATATGCCTTTTTTTCTCCCCCATTTTGATTTATAATATAAGATGCTTTAAATATAACTACTTCTCTTCTATTGTATCAAATTTATTGGAAACATCTTCCTTACCTGTCCTGTGGGTCAACTCTCTTGATTTTTACTTTATTATTCCCAACACATTCAATAAAGGGTGAAATAATTCCTCTTCTTCAGGCTGTTAGACTGAGATAAAAAGCCACATGATGTCCTCATTCCAGTCAAAACATCACACAACAGGAGCCTTTGAGTTGCTTCTTGGTAACTGAGCTTTCTGAGCCTCTTCTCTTGCTCTCCCTGTCCTCTCTGATTCATGTCCTCTCATCACCTAACATGTGCTCTGCTGGGCCGAGGCGGGGCCGTACCACTGAGGCTGCCGAAAGGGGTGAGCTGGCACTCTGGGACGATCTCTGGTTGTTCCCGGCAGTGGGGGAAGGAGGGACTCCACCAATGCCACCAACACTTCCCAGCTGCCTGTGAAGCATTGCAAAAACTACAACTCCTACGCCATCTGTCTGCCTGATGTCATCAGAGAGGATCCCCTCACTCAGGGTCACCCTCCTTCCCCACATTTGCAAGTCTTTCCAGGCAAAATTTCATCTTTTTGCAGAAAAAGTTTTCTCTGACCCCTAATCACTAAATCTTAGACACTGGATGTAGGTAATCTGCAGTATTTCAAACCTCCTCACTGAATTGTAATCTAGTTTTTCCACCATCTGACCTCCATATGTCTCTAATTCTCCCTGACCTTTAGAAGAATAGGGAGTGCCGTTCTTCTAGTTCATAAAAGACGCTCTTTTAGTGCTCTGTGGCAAAAAAGACTCAAGTTCTCCAGGGTGACACTTTTTCCAGCTGCTGGTTAAACCCATCCCAATCATAAATCATTCAAGTAGACAGTTTCTGACAGGTTGTGGCTCATAAGGGAAAGAAAGAAACAGGCAAACAAAAATGCACAAAGCAACGGTTGTTGGGTAAGAGACCAAAAAAGTTGCTGTGGTATCGTTATAATAACTGTATTACCAGGAAACATCTAGATTTGGTGTCTCAGTTTGGTGTGTCTTGTT
>JAQFJB010000017.1:5523309-5536844 GCA_029874875.1 Naso minor
AGGTGTCACGGTTGGTGTGTCAGTGACTGGCACAAGGAAAACTGTCACGGTTTTATATTTGCCATGTCTGCCTCTCGGTCCATCTTTCAGCCAGTGTCCAGCTGTCACAGTTTGAGGAGACGTGACGTGACTGTATCACTGTCTGTCTCTGAGATTGCTTTCAGGATGATGTCATCTATCCGCCTGTCTGTCATCTGAGTGACGGTCATAAAAAGCTATCCCTCTGCCTGTCTGTGTATTTGACTGACAACCAGCCGCACTCCTCGATTCAGGTCGAGTCTTTGCTGTTTGCAAGCGGGAAAAGTGTCAAATGAAGCTGCAGATTGGGATTTTAAGACGACTTGAGTTTAAGGTTAAGCCTGAAAGAAGTTGCTCTTTGTGTTACTTTGCGGACGTTCCGAACCTAACTTAATTTGCTATGAGTAAACAGGAAAGTGAAGCGACAGAGGGAGCGAGGGGGAGGCATTTTGCGCAAACAGTAATCAGCTGTTTTTCCGCTCCTCTCCCAAATAAATGTGAGGAAATAATACTCGATTTGCTTTGACAATTTTAGTTTGTTTAATTTTTTTACTGTGAGCCCCTGTGTTGTCTAGTGTGATCCAGTGACTGTAGATTTTTGATGCATTCTGTGACTTTTTTTCCTCTTGCCCCAAACCAGCACGCTGTCTGTGCTGGGGGACCTTCTGATTTACGAATTAAGAACTGATCCAGCCACAAAAAGTCTGAAAAGCCAGCAGTGAAAACAAAAGTGTATAGAGAGTCGTTGCAATTGGTATAAACTGACAAATTTTAAAACGTCGCAGTGCGGCGAAGCTGCAAGCAGTTGCAAGTTCCAAGTCGTCTTGTCGAGAATCTTTTAGCTGGACTGGGCTTTAGGAAACAAGAAAATTCTGATATCCAATATATCAGCTGATATATATAAATACTTGTGACAAAGTACGCAGTGCAATGAAAAGCAAACACTTATTTGTTCTAAAATAACAGATCGCCCTCTGCTGGACAAACTATGTACACTATTTTAAATCACGAATCCAAGCATTTTTTCTGGTCTAAAATGAAAAGAGTTTTCATATCGGTGCATATCAGAAAACATACATCAATACTGTTATATCTGCGATAAACCAATCTCAGCCAATAATATCCACAAACGGATATATCGGTCAGGCCCTAATACTTACCCCCTCTAAGTCTTTCAAATGGGCATTTCACTTGTTGTAACGCCCAAAAACCCACAAATTTGTGAAATGCTGTTTATATTGTACAAATAAGAGCACAAACAAACTTTTCAAACCCTGTCTCCAGGATAGTTTGCAAAACAACTTAACTCAACTTCATGCATTGTATCCCGGCTTGAGCTCTGTGGAGCTTTCACGAAGTTACCAACCAAAGGTCCCTAATAGTTTTGGTGTACCCAAATTGCAGCCCGCTCATAAAATGTTCCGCACACAAATTGCTCGCTCCATGACTCATTTTATGCCATATAGGTGGCCAAATGCACACAGGATGCAACAGCGTTGACATGGAAACGCAACAAACAGACAAACGGGCTCAAACAAACCGCACCAGATGAACTAAGAGTCATATTCTAGACATTTTGAGAGAGAAACTGGCCTTTTTAGACAGCAAAACCAGCATACATTTGACATAAAACTACTTGCCTGCTCTAAAAATAACACAAATCCTTTTGTATTTCAGCATTATGTAATACTTTTTAAATTCAGGGCATGTAGACAGCCATGCATAGACATTTGAGCTTGACACAAGTTCTAATTTCTACATAAGTTGCTCGTAGTAAACTCAAGGCCTTGAATTACTCACCGACCAGCGCTGTTCAGCTGCTCTCCGACTAAACTCGCCTTTACTTCGTACCTTTTCCTGTTCTTCTCTTTCCCTTCCACTTCATTCAAACTTCAGTAATGTATATGAAAAAATAACAGAACTCACTTTAGACTTTTGGCAGATCTTTGCAAACGTCTGGTCGTCTCTGCCTCTCTCTGCCCGTCTCTCTCTGTCTCTCTGTCTGTCTCTATCCAGCTATTCCAGACATGTTTCATGGCTCAGCCCCAGCCAAATTTGGGAGGTGGGCGGTAAACAAGGAAGACTGGGCTTGCTGCCCTACTGTACACCACACACACACACACGGTTACACACACATACACTTATTCTCCGGTGGCAAAACACTGTGTTTAGTGGTTATTCTCAAGGGATCGTTATATTTCTGGAGCATGCATTACATCCACTAACACATAATTCCAGTGAGCAACCTTAAATGTTATTTTATAGCTGAATAACAAGGCTGTGTTACTGTATTTATGTCTCTCTGTGTGCATTCTGTGTGAAACATTTGCAAACATTAGCGTAAAGTTTTAGCATTTTAACAGCTACAAACGTTTAAAAACAGTACAAACTTCCTCCTGGAAGAGACAAGAGACAGGATAGAAGAGGAAAAACTTGTTGGAGGTGTTTCTATATTTGCTTTTATGCCATGAAACAACTGGACTCCGTGTCTTCAAGCTATTTTTCCAAAATCCTGCAAAATTTGACACTGTGATGATAAGAATCTTTGGAAACGAACAATTTTCGGGTGTTAAAATAAGTGTGTCATGTCATTTTTAAGAAGCAGATTTGCTCACGGCGCTGCAGTTGCTCTTTGGCTGCTCAGTGGCCCAAACGGTGGCCTTCTGACTGGTCTGACCTCTAGGTCAACAGCTGCCACCGCAGCAAAGGGCTATTAGTGGAGCAAAGGCAAGGCGATAAACACAGGATGCACCAAACACACACACTCACACACAGTTAAAGATACCACATAAAAACTGAGAAAGAGTCGTACAAAAATATGAAATTTTACAGGCATACACAGACGACTAACTAGCTTGTAAAGTTTAAAAATACTGTATTACACCAACACAAACAGCTGGACAAATACCTCTACACACACCACGTCAGTAACTCTTTGAGTGCAACACCCGTCACAAATACCGTCCTGTAAAGAAAGCTAAGGACCTCTCCTCACGTTCCCCATGAGTGCACGCATCAGTATGAAATGCACACAACTCTAAGCCGCCTAATCCTGCGGACCCTTTTAAAACACCCATCTCTCGCTGAGTCCTCTCCACTGCTTTTCCAAGGTCGCTGGACTCTGTTAAAAATGGCGTCAGGACGAGTCAGTCGAGCCCCAGAGGATGAAACGTTCGTTTAACGCCCGCACAAATAAGCAAGCCGGGATTCTCCAAAGGATACCTGATGAGTGATTAGTGTTCACAGTACTGTAGGGGACAAAAATAGACCATTCTGTCATGGAGCTTATCCGTGGTATCCATGTGGGATCAGTGCATGTGGTCACCTGGGTTTGCCATCTCAAATTTGTATTTGACACCTGATTAACATTCTGTCAGTGCCTTTAAAAGATCTTTTATACATCCATTGTTTTCCCAGTGGCAGTTAACTTTTTCTGACAACAAAGCAGAACTCCAAAGCCCATCATAATTGAAACGCCATACATAGAACTTGTGTTTTCCTGTTTTCCAGGTTTTGGAGTTTAAATGACTAGAAAGGGAGCCAAAAGTTTAGGAATCAGAGCAGTTGATCAGCACCTCCATCATTCGTGAACTGGGCTGAAATGGCTGCACCGTAATCTTTGGTGGCAAATCTTTCCGTCACGTTACACCCGTGTAAAATGCTGGTTTTTACTGATGACAAGGTAAGATTGAGATTGTAAGGGTCTGACAACATTCTAGAGAAGATTGCCGCAGAGATCAAGATCTGTTTGTTTAGTTGTGACTGAAACTAACTCTGTAAAACGCCAAAGTCACACAACGGAACAAGGAACGATATGGGATTTTTGGGGACGATGCCGATACCGAAATTATGGAGAAAGAAAATTCTGTCATTGGATATATCGGTCGATATGAATTGGTTCTCACATACTTTTGACAAAGATATGTAATGGAGAAAAGATATCTTACATTTTAACAAACTATATCCCAAATATCAGAGCACTGAACAGTAAACTAGTTTGTCCAACCCTCTGCTGTACAAACTATGTATTACACCATGTCAAATCACTAGTCCAAGCATTTTTTCTGGCCTTGAGAGACATTTTTTTATTATCAGTGCACATCATAGAACATATACGTCGATACTGATATATCCACAATAAGCCAATATCGGTCGATGATATCTGCAAACAAATATGTCGGTCGTGATCAGAATGGAAAAAGCAAAGCAACCAATTGAGGCAGGCTCTGCCTGGTAAAATTGCCGTTTTTGTCAAAGGAGTCTGGTGGCTTTAAACAAAACACTATAACAGTGTCAGTTCTCATTGGAAAGGGCTGTCAGAGAAGGTCTACATTGTACGGATCCTTTCCATAACGCTGTCAGACACTTAGAATAATCTGAGCTTCTATAGCAAAAAAAAGGCATTTATAGTGGATGTACTTAGATAAATTTGCCCCCAAGGACTATGTTGCAGCTATTGCAGTCTGTTGTACCTATTAGTCATTTAGACCCCAAATATATAATAATGAGCCCAGCTTTAAAAAAACTAGAATTACCCTTTAAATCTCTTTCAGTCTGTGCGTCACCTCATCTAGAGCTTCCAAAACAAGCAAAATAAAGCTTCGTTCCCACTCTGTTTAGTTCTGTTCCTGCAGCAGCGTCCTCCGAACATTCAGATCATCACGTCCAAGTTCAAGTACAAGAGCGAAGGCTGCAATTAGAGAAATGAACAAACTGGCCGAGAGGTTTTTTCTGCTGAGTGCTCAGAGCGCCGCTGCCCATTCAATTAGGATAAAACTTGCAATCCTGGCGATTCCCACAGACCTTCTTGCAACACAGCAATTACCGCAACGGTTCTCCGGGGATGTTCATAAAAATGAAATGGGTCTTTGCGAAGCTGTAAAAAAAAAAAGGAAAAAAAAAAATCCCATAAAAGTGGATGCAGCACTACAATGGCTGCCAAGTCCTGACTCAACTGAGGGTGAGTGCGTCGTCCTGTGGGTGCAAGTTTCTCAGATTAACAGTGGCGATCATGAATCTAATCATCACTGAGCAGGGAGCAGTCTTAAAAACCCTGAGACAGGATATTTTATGAGGTTATCGGGGTTTGATGTTCAGCTTATTTCAGAAATGATCTTGTAATGATTATGCTCTGCTGTTTAGTGACGCCACTTACTCATTCATAGACTGGATATTTGCTCATTCACAAAGGGAACAAACTAATACATGTGGAGGACTTAAAAACCGCTGACTTTTACCATGAGTGCACAAATGACAAAAACATTTCTTGACTTTGTGATTTTACTGTCACTGGAAAACGAGGAATTTTACCAATTCTGCAACCAATTTGTCCCTGCATGCAAGCAGTAAGAAATCGTAAAAAAGACACTATTTCTCTGCACTGTGTGATAATTTGTTGTTGATGTTTTATCTCTTACTACAAACTACTGTACGTGGATTTCCACCAAGTTAAGAGCATAACTACAAGGCTGTGGACTGACATCTGCAGATTGCAACTTCCGAGTCTACAACTTTACCCTTTAAAGTGATAGTTTATGATTTTTTCACCACTTAAGTTTGACGCAAGACAGCCGTTTATTTTGGCACTTGCATCAGCTGTTTAGATCGAAGTTACAGCTGCTTATTCAAGAGACACAAGAAAACTAAGACGAGTGATTACGGCAGAAACGATGACATGCCATTCACTGTGGACATGAGAGGATTCCTGCAAGAGCTTCAGCAGAAGGAGAGGGAACGGGCCGACAGAGAGAGGGGAAGCTTCTGGGAAAGTAGAGTCTGAAGTCAGAGAAACAGCACAAGTTACCTGGTGGTGCAGATGTGTGGGCTGTAAACCTATGCCCACAGACCTGGAGAGCTGCTGCTGCCATGACTGGGACTTAGTTAGAATGCAACTTGAGGATGTCAGCACCTCACATACAGTCGGCATCACCAACCGTACAGAGTTTCCAGCCTTACTGAATGCCGCTGTCCTGTGAAGTCTTCAATTTTCTGAAGATAAACTGGGAAAAATGTCTCAGACCAGAGGGGCATAATGATGATTTGTCTCCAAAGAAAGTTTTCAGTTCTCACTTCATTTTATTACACACTGACCCATAGACAACCTAGTTTAACCTAGTTTACTCATGTTAGCTGTTAGTATGGTCAAACTAAGGTGCAATCACAAAATGTGCGGCCATTTGAGGACAGAAAAGTTTGATTTCGCTACTGTCTGAGTCAAACAGCTGATTTGCGGAGGGATACGATGTGCGGCGGAAGCTGACGTGAGTGGGCGTAGTGATGCACAGGAGGGACTACGTTTGAAAAAAGGAAAAAATAAATAAATTTAGTGTACAGTTGAATGGATATGGATTTTCTAGGTAAGCATGTAAACATGTGGCTGAAAACTGTTTTCCTGCTGACCTGTTCGAAGCAGTACAATGCTGACTTTCGCTGCAGCGATTTCTCCCCCCTTCTATGATTGCCACCTACTGAAGGTAATAGACTAACTGTGCATAAGTACCTCAGACAACCCCACTTCAAAATCACAGAACTATCCATTTACACTGGCTTTTAATTTTTCTTCACTTATTTTAAATTTCATCTGTAAAACAGGATTGTTATCTTACTTTGAGAATTGTGTGCCTAGGTAAAAAGAAGCTGAGCTAATGCTGAAGAAGAAGAAGAAATTAAAACTTAAACTACATTGAATTAAATAGGTCATATGTCATATGTCAATATGTGAACTCCTGGAACAGAAGCAAAAGCTGGGAGCAGACGGCGGCGGCTTTGGGCACTTGTGGGATTTGGTGGCTGCTGGTGTCTCACATTACAACCCCCCCTGGGGAGGGGAGAGCCAGTAGCAGGGCGACTGACGCCCCCCTATTTCTGCAGCAGCTATTTAAAGACTAATTGACGGGCTCGGGGGAGGAGGGTGTATGTGTGAGCGTGTCGGGTGGGGGGGCTGCAGCTCAGAGATGTGGGGTTTAGAGGAGGAGATGTGGGTGAGCACAAAGATGCAGCCGTATTTTCTCTTCGATAGAGTGCAGAGATCCAAACTTGTGATGGGGATTAAGAAATTTGATTTACACGCAGTTAATTCCAACGGTTCTAAAATTTATAGGGAAATAACTGAAACTGAATTTGGTGTTTGTTTAACTGCACATCGAAATTGTGTTTGAAAGAGCAAAATTATTGTTTTAAAAATCGTAATTTTGGCCTTTGCTGCAATGTTTCGGGCCCAGATTTGCTCTATAGATGTTTCAAACAATAAATCACGCTTAAGGAAAAACAAACAGACAAACAAACAAACTCACTGGAAGGCAAAGTCAACTTCTCAGTCCCACCAAGACCAGATGAGACAACTTGTAAGTCTCCATTAGTAACCCTGGATCCGTGTGTGTGTGTGTGTGTGTGTCTGGACATACCGTGCTCGCCGTCCGCCGTGTCCTCACAGCGCTGGTTGAAGCTCTCGTACGAGTCCCAGCGGATCAGGTGGTCCTGGGTGTTGTAGTCCACAGAGACGCTCGGCCCGTTCTCCAGGTGGCTCAGGCCTGAGGAAAGCAAGGCATCATGGGTAACGCAGTCCTCTCACAGAGCGTGACAATTTGGATTCAGAATGAAATTTCCGTAACTTGTAAATGTATTTAAATAAAACTCATTGAATAATTTTGATAAAGAATTGTTGTATTTGTTTTGGAAATTGCTTTGACTGCCATTACATGAGGTCTGATAACATTTACAATGATGTTAATATTTTAAATACTCTACAGATGCATTTATATTCTCTATTTCACCGCTTTCAGTGAGTGAAACATTGATTACCTCTGATTTTTTCTGGTCCGTATGAGAAAACAAACTCCACCTTCCCGTACTCTGGGAACCTCTCATCTGTACAGACAAAAATAAAACCTTTTGTATTATTTTGAACATGAACATGTGGTGAGTATATGGCATGAAACAGTGTTAAACCTGAGTGGAGCAATAAAGTGAAAGATACAGAAAATGCCCCCCTTTTTCCTCCCTTATTTTCTTCCCTTTATGTGACTGTGAGTGAAGCTGAGCTGACTTCACCACCAGAGGACCCTGTTGACTCTAAAAATATGAAGAACTGTGTCCTACTGCAGCAATGTGCTGGAACTCAACATTCAGGAAACAAAAAATCTGTATAAAACAGTTTAAAATGACTGCAGAACAAACAGTTTACAGAGGAAAACTCCTGCTGAATGTTCTTACATCATTTCGCTACAATTATCTGCACTTGTTTTGACTGTTAATAAAGTATTTTCCTTATGAGCACAGAGGGCATTTACCTTTGAAGGTCTCATCTAGCTCGTTCTTCCCAAAAACCACCCCCAGGTCGTGGATGGCGCAGGTGTGGAACTGCACCCTGAACACCACGTCTCTGGTCGGGTTTCTGTAGCGCTTGTGGTAACACTTCAACTGCAGTCAGAGAGGGAGAGTTAGGTTTTTTTAGCAATAATACAGTAAATATCTCTCCAATTCGTAGAGATTTATCTACTACTACTACTACTTATGTTATGTGCACATTAGAAAAAATTAAAAGCATAAAAATTATTTGGTAAAATTAAGAAATAGGACAAGAATTCAAGAAAAAGTTCAGTCAGTTTTTCTGTAAATTCTCACCAAGATGTCTCCCTTCAGAAGCAGGCCGGGTTCGATCGTGATGCAGATACTGGTGTTACTGTCTCCTTGCACGTTGCTGTAGAGATAACAATAATAATATCTTGTTTAAGTGCAATAACTGGACTAAATATAGGCTAATACTTGCCCTGGATTCAAACACAAACTAAAGTGAACTGGAATAAAAGTTTCCATACTATATTCCTGATGTATAGACAGGTTGCATCGCCTGGTAGATCTTCAGGAAAGGACGGCAGCCTGCGAAGGGAAATAAAAGAGAAAATGGACATATATTCAAGAAAACCTGCAGAAAAATAGCTTTTTTCTGTTGGTCTGGCAGAGAAGGAAACTCACCTCCTTTGGACTCAAAGTTGGGGATGCCGTGCATGATGACATGATGCAGGAACAGAGGCTTGTTGTTGATTTTTATGTGTCCGGACAGAAGGCCGTTGAAGTATCGCACATACCTGCAGGCAAAGGCAAGAAGTCCCTCAGTCACGGAATGCAGTTTTTAGCATCAAGCTTTAAGGAAATCAGCTGAAACTTGCACACGACATTCTAATGTTAATAAACCAACTCTGAAACGATCTTACGGTATTTCTTTTAATATTAACAGGAAATGACACAAAACCTGATTGACGCCAGTGAAATTATGACAGAAAAAGTCATTTTTTCCAACAATTTTATAATATATGTAGATATTAGATTTAGATTCACTGTTTTTGTTGCTGAAGCACATTAGTCTCTGATTCACCATCTCGGGACCCTCCTTCTCCTTCACCCTACTTTTTCTATTATCTTTCTACCTCTAACTGTCTAACAGCTGCACAAAAATACCCCCAAATAACAAACAAATGACCTGCTGTTATGTTACTTACACTGTCCAGTAAAAATGTGTCAAAGCATGTGTTCGTTGTTCTTCTAGTCGTACAATTAAAGGGAATAAAAGTCAAGTTTTCCTGCTGGTGTGATGGCCATTAAAACCAGGACTTTTGTCCTTTTGGCAGCCTCACTTGCAGGAAATTTCAGGTCACTTTGCCAAATAAATTATGAGGCATCTTGTTTTTTCGCATGGTTGGGTACATTTAGTCACGGAATGTGCTCGGTAAATCTCTGGCCATAATACAGCTTTATTACTTCTGCACAAGCATGCCTTTCTTTTGCCTTTTGGTAACTAATAATTCTGGAAATTCAGTCAGTGACTTTTTTTAATACCTTTCCAGGGAGAAACAGGTGATCAGAGGTATGTTTAGACCTGATGGTAGGACTTTCTGACACGGCAATGAGGATGATGCTTGTTGAGATAAATGGTCTTGAACTGCAATCCATCCTGCAACTATGACAGGAACTTATGGGTTGATAACTCAGCAAATCTTAACAGAAAGAAGCAGCTTCCTGCGTCTTCTTCGGCTCCAGCAGCAGAGCCTGACCTGAACTCCACAGCGACAATAAAACAACCTTTACCCACCACGGGAAATGTCAGACCGAGCTGGTGTGTGCACGGAGGCCAGTCGGGGGTCTGTTGAGTTAGTGCGGTCTGTTTGTTAATGATGATAATGATGATGGTACCGAGTGTGACCTTGACCGTGGAGACGCCACATGTAGAACCCCCCCACCTCCCTCCACCCCCCCCACCGCCACCTTGCTCTGCTGTCAGTGGCCAGATGGTTTAGCCTCTCTGTAATTCAATTAGACTGAGCAGGGGGGACGCCACGAGAGCAGTGCTGAGAGGAGGAAGTGGCTTGTAGCTACACGACGTCTCTGAGTGTGTGTGTGTGTGTGTGTGATTTAAGAGATAATCATTTTCTGTCTTCCATTATGAATTTATTCCATATTAAAGGTTTTGCAAGGAGCCTTTAAAGCGTCAGCGCACTTTGCTGTACACAAGCATTTTTCTCGAATAAAACTGTTGTTTGTCGTATGAATTCTAGGCAAGTGAAATTACGTGAAATTACGTGAAATTATCAGACCAAATTCCCTTTGTTAGAGAATGTGTGGCTTTCTGTTTTTTTGCAAACAAACAGAAAACACTGAGGGAAATTAAAAGTAGTTCCCAAACGCAGCAGAGCAAGAAATACGATTCAACTACAAAAATGGGATCTTTACTTTGCAAATATTCTTCACATCGTCTGCACCTGTTGATAATTAAAAGGCACCGCGATACAAACAGGAAGTCATACTGCTGCTCCATATGTTACATGATTTTAGAACTGCATCTGTCATGTCTGTTTGATTCCCTGTTCCTAACGTCTGTCCGTGATTGTCTCTGTGTGTTTGCTGTGAGTGATGAATCAAAAGACAAACTTCTTGCCACCATCTGCTAAGAGTTTGTCCGTGTCCTTCCAAACGGGGTGCAAATTTTCAAATGAAAAGTGATAAAAAATAAAATTCTCTGAGAAGATTACAACGGTAATAGGAGCAAATTTTGTTACAAGCATTACACAACTTTCCAACATCCTACAACCTCTGATTATCACCATGACGTCCATGTTGCTCTGGTAACGTTTCTATTATCCTCCTGCAGGTCTGACACCACCGACACCAACCTCTAGACTCTAGGAAATTCTGCACAGTGTCTACACCTTATGAAGATGCCTTACGTCAAAGAAGCTCAATCGCCAAATTCTCTTTTAGTTTCATGTTTTAAAGGTGACAGTATTCTAACTTCAGTGTGGGACAAATGCATGCCAGATATACAAAACGTTGTGTCTAAAAGGTTTTCTCTGTTTCATAAATTCCAATTTTCTTGCTGAATTTGACCTCGTGGCTGACGATCATTTAACGCCGTTGAAATGCTTTGTGTTACACCTTTAATCCAAACTTTTACGAGCTTTTCTAACAGCAGCGGCATGTTGAGCTCTTCTCCTCTTCTTAACGTTAATGTCACACATTCCAGACCATAATACTGGCAGACTCCAGGGACTGAGATAATTATATCTGAAGCAGGAAATAGCAGTGGGGCAAAGGGCAAGCCTATAGACCTGTTAGAGAATGGCTGGCCGTCTAATTCACCAGCTAAAATGAAGTGGTGTTAAGTCCCTGGCCGTTTCCTGTGTTTCTTCGTTTGTTCCCGGTAACCTTTGTCCAGCTCATCCTCTCCAGACCAGGATTCCTCTCTCGGCAGGTGAAGAGGAGAGACGATGAGGGGTCAGGCCTTTAAGCAGATGATTGTCTAACAATGCAGAAGGGGCTAATAACATGGTCGGAGCAGATTTATGACTTAAAGGAGAATGTCTCAGATGATACTCCCTCTACGGAGAGCTGCATTCAAATCAAGAAATTTAAATACCCTTTAAACACTTGATTGCTTTGACCCGATCTGGTTTGGAATTTCCTCTGTTTTTCTCTTCTTCATGGAAAGGACATTAACTAAAACACTTAATGCTAAAAATTGGAGGAAAATATGCTAAAGATAGGACTGAACTGCCACCAAGCCCTGCAGCCTCCCCTGGGACAGCAGTGGAAGACAGTCAAGACGGGTCGCTCCTCTACATGCCGTGACGTTCACTCACAATTATCCCAATTATAATGAAATTGGAGATAAACGAAAAGAATTTCCTGTGAAATGTTCCTGGAGTCAAGCCACAACACTGATCAGTCTGTTTGTCCTGATATTTAGCTCTTCTTCTGAAGTTCCTCTCTGCCAAACCCGTCATAGCTGAGTGACCTGAACTATGCCGGTCAGCTTCAAAAGATTAAGATTTCATAACATGTTGGGACTGTAGATGCATTTATATATGCAGGCTACAAACTTAAACCAAAAACACAGGGGCAGCTAATTTGTGTGAGTGTTTTGTACTGTAACATAAACTGCTAACATTAGCATGTCCAGCTAACTAGCTTGCTACCTATAATCAGAGCTTTACTCCCAAAGCCAAGAAGCATTTCTGCTTTATTATCACGTGTCAGTACATGTAACACTAGTTATCCAGTTCCGATGCTACTTGCTTTTGAGGAACTTCCCACTCAAGCAACTTTAGCTAAACTCATCAGCTGAGATAGCAGAAACGTCCTAACATCTAAGGCCTTTTACTGCACAGCATTGAAACTAAACAATTGAAAATTTTTTCCCCTTATCATACGGTTTGTACAGAACTAAGATAAATTAGCTCTACACTGCAATGGAAGAACATTTTTAGCTAATGACAGGGCATTATTAATTGGCACTGGTTCTGCATGGGACATGTAGCTTAGCACAATAATAAGTAAATGGCCAGAATTTGAATATTAAGACACGTTTACAGAGTTAGTTGGTTTCAAACCTTAAAAAATCAACTGTAGATGGGTGCTAGCTAGTAAAACTACAGCTAATTAAGCTGTAAGTTGATTAGTTGCAGCTTAATTAGCTAACATTAGCTTCCACCCACAAGCTACTGATTAATAGCTAGCTGCAACTAACAAAACAGTAACAGTTTCTACCGAGTGCCTGAGCCATGCCCCTTATGGTGGACCCCATGGGACATTAGTATGGAAAAAATATGTATTTTGATCCTGTTTGACTTGTGCCCTGATTTACACATATGATGTTCGTCAATTTAAATGATAATTTTTCATGTGAAGAATGTTTGTCGTCAAACGGTCGATGTATTTGCTTGTGAAAATGCGTAATTAGAAAGACGACAATGCCAGAAAAACTGTCTTTTAAATTGCCAGCCATCATATGTGTAATTCAATGGAAAGCTTAAAAAGACAAAGCAACTGTAACTAACAGGGGACGAGGTTTAGCAAACTGTCAGTTTCTTCGAGGGTTGTTCATCTCTATGGCAACAACTTTTACAGTATTTAGTCTCCATTCAGAAATAAAATGCAGTGACAGTGGACAAAGCGCTGCAGCAGAGGACAGATCTGTGATGCAGATGTAACTGTGTATGACTGACCTTTTTTGTGACGGCTGACCA
>JAQFJB010000017.1:5608284-5618399 GCA_029874875.1 Naso minor
TATTAAGGGAAGGTGCTTTGATCAGTAATTCTTAATGACGCTGGATCATTGTTCTTTAGTGATCCACAAATGATTCAGTATTTTCAACATCTGTTAGTTTAAATTGATCTCAGTTATGATTAAAATTTTCCAGAAATTAAATGATGATCACAGAATATAATTGGAGGACAGAGGAAGGATAAAGACCCTACTGTACTTCACTCACATGGGCTACGTGGAGTCCATCTTTGTCTAGAAAAACCTCCAGGTGACAGGTGCGTCTTTAGCGGGAGCAAATTATGTGCGGCGACAGGGAAGCACTTGGATGCGCTTAGAGTGGAGGTCTATGAGCGGTGACACTTCCGGGGCCTGCTGCCAAGGGAAACTCAGTTATCCAGCGACGTTTACTCCCTTCCCCCCCAACACACACACACACACACTTCAAACCTCTCTACCAGCCCCAAGGGAGAAGGAAGGACAAGAGGGAAGGAGTGATGATGAAGCTATTGACAGAAAAGTGAATCTACACTCTCTCAGAATGTCAGCAACAAAATGATCAATTTGTATCCACTTTTAATTCTTATTTGAAAAAAATCTCAATATTTAGGAGGTGTAGTTAAAAGATAATTTAAAACAAAATATAGTCTGGAAATATTTCGGTCCTTCTGAGAGTCACTTAATTGTTGAGATCCCACCAACCCCCAGATTAGCCAAATAATGCATATTATTTTATTTCAAAATAAAGCCGTGAGTAAAATATTGTTGAAATGACAAGAAAACTAACAGAAGGATGCATCAATGGCACTATGGGTAATGATTTAAATGTCCCTATGCTTTATTTCATACAAATAATTTGGTATAACATTCTCTAATTATTTTGTAATCATGACAGAATAAAAAGAAGAGAATTAAGGACTACTTGACCACTAAATATATGTCATATTACATTTAATTTGTCCTTTCTTGTTGTCTGGGTTTAAGTCTGTTGTTTTTTTGTATTTTTTTTCATGCTGCTGTCTTGACCAGGACTCCATCGAAAAGGAGATTTTTGAATCTCAGGAGGAATATTCTCAGTAAATTAAAGGGTAAATGAATAAAGGAGAAAACACACTTCAGCTGCTCATGAATGGAGCACAAACACAAATGCTGGAAAAGCCTTTATCCCAATATGGCTACTCACAATAAAACACCTTCAAGGTCTTCCTCAGGGTACAAAAGGGTGAACAAATACAAAGCAAATATATATAGTTTTCTTTAAATAGGAAGAGGCTGTCACCCAATAAATACACCTGTATAAAAATATCCTTTGCTTCCTCGTAATTGTCATTATCAAGCCCTCCATATGGTTGTTTGTCACTTTTACTGTCTTGCACTCTGGACAAGGACGGCTGATCTGAGTTCAGTCACCGCAGGCAGAAGCTAATCAGCGATGTTAATGCCCCCGATAAGCTGCAATCAGGTATCAGCCAGACGACAGCAGCGTAATGCAACTCAACAGCGCCGTTATCATGGCAATCAGCTGCAGTCTGGGGCCAAATTAGAATCGACCCCCTGACTCTCCACTCCATTCTTTTAAATCTGTCGCACGGTGCAGCTTTTGCCTTCTTGAGCCATGAGAAAGTGGGAAAGGTTCATTCCTGTTTGGCTTTTTTGGAGCTGAGAAAGAAAAAATATTGACGTCACAGCAGAAAGATAATCATCAGGAGGATGTCGCATATTTACACAGATAAAGAGAGCTAAAAAGACGACACGTTTGCTTGGCTTCCTCTATTTATTTACACTTTTTAAACCACTCAAATCATGCTGCATATGAAAGGAATTTCCACTCTTACAACTGGTTAGCAACAAAGCTGCCCGTGCTTATGTCACCGCCCCCCTAAACAAAGAAAGCACAGAGCAGTAAAATGAACAGAAACGTGCAATAAAGCAAACAATTAAAAAAATCTATGAATGTCATTGTCACTGCGGTTTTGCTCTGTAATGCACAGCCTGATCAAATCTAATCCACTGTCCTCCGTCTGGTCATCGCAGGATGTGAGCCTGGAACGCAGTGGCAGCCAAGTGTATTGTGGCTATTTTCATTTGGAACAAGCTTGGAAAAAGCCTGAGGGAAGCCATCCATCCCCCCTACGTCCGAAACCTCGAGCTCAAAGCTCACGTCCCGCTGCTGACTTGGCTGTTTTCCAGTAAGGGTTTGTGGCGAGCTTTTAGCCCCGCTAATGTAGCTACCTATGTAGGTTAAAGACCCCCTCGTGGTCGACAAACACACCAGTGCCAGGGGAGACATCTCAAGGTGAACACAGTGTTCAGATCATATGCCCCCCCTCTCAGAGGGGGCTGCAACAATAAGTAGGACAAAATCAACAATGTCAGGAAGACACATTTTAGCAGTGATTGATTTATGATTTATCCTGACTGACACAGGACAAAGAAAAGACTTAACCACATTAAGCACGCTGGGTTTTCTCCCTCAGATATTATTTATTGATGTAGAATGTAAAAGCTTGAAAATATTAAATTCAATCACTTATTTCAGCGAGTGTAAGCACATGTAGGAAAGCGACTTTTGCTCTCTGAAGGATGGGACCTTCTCCAGTTAATCGCCCAGTCCTGTCTGCTGTGCTTAGGAATTTGCAGACCCCTTAATTCCCTAAATGAGCCAAGAAATCGATAGAAGAGTACGGGCCCTTACTCAGTCTAATTATACACATTTATCACCAATCACAGCCTTGGATTTGGATACTGAGACTCCGTTGTACTGTAAGGCAAAGTGACAGTCCGCTGCAATCCAGTTCATCCGTAGAGCAAGACTCAGCAATGTGATATCAGGATTGAGATGAGAGGAAATAACCATGAAACCAGAGGCAGAGAACACTGAGGGGTGACCGAATCGCAGAACACACGCTTTTCCGTTTGCATGAGACGAGGCAGCACATCCCTTCACACTTAGAGCCGTTCACAAGAAAGCGCTTTAATCCCAGCAATTACTGTGCAGCGGGAAGATGCAGTGATCTGTCTGCACCGATCTGGAGTCGACTTATTGGGCTTTAGGGATGAAAATCAACAATGTGATCCCGTGTTCCCGCCAGTGGAGTTCTTGCTAATGCCAAGTCGCTATGAACTAAACCTTAACAAGCGCAGACCTTTTGTTTCAGAGGTGCAATAAGGCGCGATGAGATACACCAATTTATACACCGCTGGAGTCAGATAATGCAAGCTACTGGCAGTGATTTAAGGTGGAATTAAGCTCCTATAGGCTGTAAATAGTTGAACTTGCGTACAGCTCACTTGGCTTTTTCATTTCTTGTTCATTTCTTCACTTTGAACCTGCCAGGAGATGCACCAACCGACCAGCTTGCTTGAAGCGCGAGCCTGCACATAGTTTACTCATAAAACCGTAGGTTTAGAAATATATATTCAGAAAGGTGAAATTCCATATGTATATGATATGTATGCTCATATAGGGTTTGCATCAAAATTAAAGGAAGTTGGAAATATGTGCGACGAAAACTACAAACCATAGTCAAGTTGTAGTTGTGCCATGAAAAGCGACAATGATTACCTTAGAAATTTGAGGGACAAATGGTGTAAATATTATGAATAAGTAAACAGGAACATTGGAAAAAATGATAATAAATGTCACTTTCACGCAAGCAAAAGCATAATAAGCATAGTCAGTAGCATTTTCCAAAAACATAAAATATTGACTTATACAAAATTAATCCTGTGTAGTCATCATTTATGGGGCGCTAGACATGTGTGGTGGTGGCTGTTTCTGCAGAGCTCCGCCCTCTGCCTGTATTTTGATATTTGCGTTTAATCAGGATGTTTCCAGCTGGGGAGTGGGTGTGTTTCTCCCAGCCAATGACAGTGCTCAGGTGAAGTTGGGAGTAGATAAAATGAACAACTGGACGCCATTCAAACTGGAGAAAATTGCGCATGCGGACATAGCGGCAGAGAAAAAGAAACATGGCTCTAGTGAGCCGAAATGACAAGCAGATGAAGCTCGTTCGGGAACAGGAGTGAATCTCAGTTTTCCTTTCACCCACTTTCGAGCACCGAAGGAGAGGCTGCGGATGAAGATCGACACGGAGTTGGCCTTCTTTATGTTTGACAGGTAGGTGCCAGACACTGATGGTTAGCTTAGCCAGCTAAATGGTCAACTTTTCCATTAAAATAAATGTAATATTCCAGTATAACTTCCTGTGTAGGTACAAGCAGCATATGTGCATGTTATGATACTTCTGGTGATGTTAAGCTCGGGAGGAGGGGCCCAGCGTGAATGTTGTGTTTGCACACTGCAGCAAACAAAAACTGCTGACTCCACCTTTAAGGACACTTAGGTTGTTTGGTTAAAGATCGCTTAGTTAAAGACTCTTTGCCTAGCAGGTTTCTGCCCAAAAGAATAATGATTTGTTTGCCAAGGTGCTGCTTCATGTTTTCCTCAAACTTGTCTTTGTCCAGAAGCACCTACAGAGCTGGAATGACAGCACGAACACTGCGGCCTTGAACGAGAAACTGCAAGAAAGATGCAAAATATTGTGAAAAAGAGGACATGGTGGGTAGAGCCAATACTGAACTGTCACAATGAGTGACACTAAATTTACATAGTGACACTGAATTCGGCCTGCTTCTTAAGCAAATAAGAACATTCCGGAAAAAATGGACAGAAAAAAATGAGCAAAGGCAAAACGCTCCCCCCGCCCCATAAGGCACTGGAGCAGTTCCCTTCTTTCTAAATCTCCTTATCTCAGCTGAGGGGAAGAGCGAGGGAAAGGGACAAATGGGAAAGGACGGAGCAAAGCAGAGAAACAGAGACAGTTACAGAGCGAGAGAGGAGGGACAGGGTCACATGAACAGCAGAGAATGAAGGGGGACGAATACAAGGGAAGAAGGTTGCTGGAATGGTCCTTTTCTATGTTGTTACCATGTCAACAGTATAGCTTTGCGTATTTTTATATCACTGTAAATCTAATAGGAACAACTCAGTCAAGACCTTTTTCATGTTACACTAGCACAGAACATTATTATACCACATTTAAAAAATTTTTTTCAACCAGTACAGAATCAGATGGAAATACCTTTTTTTTTGGTCTACTTGCTTGTCTGTCACAATCAACTAGCCCATTATGAACATGTGGCTGAGTCATGTTATTGCACTGTTGTGGAATTTTCAAACTGAGACAGACTAGAATGGTCAGTCAAATTGTAGCCTCTACAGCATTGTGAACTTTGATTAGTTATCTTGAAGACAGGTATCAATATGTACAAATCAATGAAGTCAAATCTGAGTTGTTAAAGGTTTCATGTGGGGTTCCACGAGGTTCAATTTTAAGCCCTAAATTGTTCATACTGTACATAAATTATATTTGTAAAGTTTTTGGTTTGTTAAAATATGTTCTATTTGCTGATGACACAAATTTATACTACTCTGGTAAAAGTTTGGAATGGCTTCTGAACACAGTGCATAGGGAAATGAAAGTCTTAAAGAAATGGTTTGATATAAACAAAATTTTAACTCAACTTAAGAAAAACAAAATTTATATTATTTGGTAATCAGCTAATCAATAAGCCAGTAAAAAATTATGATAAATGATGTTGAAATTAAAAGAGTCCATGAAAACAAATTTCCTGGTGTGATAATAGATCACAAGTAAATTTGGAAACCACACATTGATAATGTTAAAACTAAAACCTCCAAAACCATTGCAGTATTACACAGAACTAAAGATTTCTTGAACCAAAAATCACTATATATATTTTACTGCTCCCTCATTGTCCCATACATTACCTACTGTGGGAAAATATGGGGACACACATACAAAACTAACACTAATCCAGTTTACCTGCTTCAGAAGAAAGCTATATGTATTGTAAATCGATCAGATTATTTTGAACCAACCAATGAATTATTTATTCATTCATATGCTTCAAAACTTTTTGATTTAGTTGATTATAAAACTGTATAGATAATGTGCAAAGCTCACAAGAACTTGCTTCCTGACTGTATTCAGAGGCTGTTTTGAATCAAGAGAGAGTCAGTATGAACTCTGGGGTTTGGGTATGTTAAAAAAATTAAGGGCAAGGACAAACATTGTTGAAAAAAGACGGCATGATAAATATAACACATTCCTTTGCTATATGTACATGGCTATTTAGAAGACGGTGTACATCTGTTATTAATGACTTGAAAGGTACACAGAAACAGACAATTTTTACCCTTAATAATGACAATACACTTTAGTTTAGGGTATTAAAATATCTAGTTGCTAATGTAGGGCCCTATGATTACCGTGATCATGAAATCTCGGAATTGGCCAAAAAAAATGGAATCTATTGTTAAACGCAGAATATCATGAAACTGACTGTAATTTGACTGAAATTGTGTTTTCAGGACAAAGAGGAACATTTTTCTGGGGAGAACATTCCCGGGGGATTTTTAATGCATTGGACCACCTGTGCTGGCAAAAAAAACTACAAAACTCGTCACTTGCCCCAAAGTATAGAGCCCAGCAGTACCCAAAAGACTTATATGTGTCAGGTGATATGCTGTTATGCAGATTCTGTCAATAAACATGTAGATACATGGAAAGACCACTTGCAGGTAAAGCCCATGTGAAAAACAAGGAAAAACACTGTGCTGCTGCTGCTAACGTATGCTGGGCCACCACATAATGGACAGTTTTGTTTGCAGTCTTGTATTTTGCTTTTACCTAAAGCAATGCAAAGATTGTTATTATACAGTATATGCATATGTATAAAATATACGTATTTTTTGTTTGTTTGGAGCTCTTATTAGTGCAATGTTGTTTATATCATTAAATTTACAATTATTTTTATTAAATTAAGACATTTTATTCATTTTCATTAATGACACAAGCTCTTTAATGGTAAAATAAGCGAAAAAGAGAAGAAAAAAATGAATTCCAATAAATTAAAATGGAAAAAAATGAATATGAGAAAAAATAAAATGGAATTTAGAAAAAAATAAAACAGATTTCATAGGGCCCTACTATTGCATTTTTCTTGTCAGAAATAGAAAACACCATATTTGCAAATGCAGCTCTCTCAGTGTTGAGTGGTCTTGAGTGCTACTGTATGTGTGTGTGTGTGTGTGTGTGTGTTTGTTTTGGGCACAACCTGCAGTCGAGGTCAGAGCTGTACAGTATGTTGGTGTAACAGTAAGCAGACAGGACACACATGTCCTTTCCTCTGCCAACACTCATTAACACTGCGTAGCCCTTTGGACGGCAGTGTTTAGCATTCTATAATGAGTTTCCCTCCAGAGCAGCAGACTTGAATGTCACTCACAGTCAACCGCTGTTTGAGCTGGAAGGTGCTGTTGTGTGTGGGTGGAGCAGCGGACGCCATGTTTGTGTCTTTTTCCTGATGGCTTAAGACAAAGTAAACAGACACTAGATTGCTCTTATGAAAATGAGTGAGGGTAAACAGAGAAGCAGAGGAGGCAAACACAGGGAACGTACAGCAATGTGATAGGGGACATGTTCGCAGCATGCTCTCAGGACAGACAAAATGCCAGAATAAATGCCACAGACAGTGGACTTTTTTTTTCCGGGCATGGCCTTTGAGGCTAGACAGAGTCTATTATTCAATTAAGAGCCATGGAACCCACTGGCCTTAAATAAAACCCCAAAATGGAACCAAATTTGCAAGCCACACGTCGCATAAGGGGTGACATTTTTAGTGTGTAACCTTAAGCTGATGAGGTTGTGTAACAGAGCAGGCACATCTTGACATTTGTTAGCAGTGCTGTGTAAACAAACAAAAAATGCTTGCCAGCCCATATACTGTCATAGACTAATTAGATTAGAAATGTTGGATAAAAGTTTGTAAATGGACATACATTTTGATTTAATGGCATAAAAGCAGCATTTTGCTTTAAAAGACACCAAGTTAAATACTTGAATGTCTGTTTTTTACTTATTAATGGAACTCTTTTCACAGGAAAAGGCTCTGAAGTCGAGTACTTTGCAGGCGGGGTGGCAGGCAAAGGCGAGGATCTAGGCAGTCTGACGAGTTTAACATAGTGGTCCCCAGAACTTGTATTGTCACTTCTCTAGTGGGGGAAAAAAAATGGAGCCAGTGCAGCAGATGAAGTGGTGCCAACTTGAAAGCAGGGCTCAACCCGCGCTTAGCACTTGTTCTGAAACTTAAGTCCTAGAGAGGGGCTGGACTCTTTAGTTTTCTGGAGTTGCTCGGGGTTTTAGGCACTGAGCTGGTGTTGAAACACTAAAAAGCCCCTAACTATGTGATGCTCTGTTGGTGTTCTCACCAGTAAATGAGAGAACTGCCTTTATGTGATTATAAGTCACTGAGGGAAAGACTCTGACTCCCAAAGAGCAGTTCAGAGTATCCAGCTCTTTTGCAATGTCTGAGTGGTTACCTGGTAAGGATTCCATTAAGAACCACAGGATCAGTCAGCTTCTTCTTCTCAGTTGTTCAGGTTTCTTCATCACACATGAAAGTTTAAGTAGAATTATGGAATCCATCAAGTTTAGCTGTTACCACAAAACCTCAGGCTAATGCGTAATGATTGACTTTGTGGCCGTATCATCAGACCTGTGGCCATTTGTCTTGGACACTCAGTTGAGGGAAGGTGCACAGCTGTCAACTGATCACCACCCAGAGGTGAATTGATCAAATGGCAAAAGCAGAAAGCAGAAGGAGGCCAAATCAGCAACTGATTCAGCCACCCCAGAAGTGGTATTGGAGGAGTTTGGGGAGGCTATGAACAAGGGCTTTTAGGATGCCAGATCATAAAACACTAGTTCATTTTAACAACTTATTTTGTCATGTCAGTTATATGGATTTGTTTGTTCACTGAAGCTGGAAATCAAGCTAACTGTAGCATGAGACTCTTAGGGAAGCAACCCCACCACAGCCTCCCCTCCCCGTTTCTGCTCCGGCTTGCATTTTATTTCACTATTGCTCTCTCTTTTAGGGACAGTTTAGATCAAAGATTAACAATGAGATTAAAAGGTTGCATTGAAAGTTGCAGTGGTGTAAACTGGTTCGTCCCAGCTTGACTTAAACTGGCTGATGGTGTTGCTTGCAGACACTGTTGTTGCCAGAGGCCAGTTTTAGAACGTAAGGCACGTCACTTGTTTCAACAGTCAGTCAGCTCGTAGTGATATCACCTTTCGCTAAAAAGCACAGCACAAAGCAGCCAATTGGAACATGTGTTCTCTGAGATTCATGATTGGCTGGAAATACCCCATCATGGTCTGAACACAGAGCCAAGCCTAAATACAGACCCAAGGAGAGGTGCAGAAGTCTGACCAGGCTATAATGGATCTTTTGCATGATGACACCAAAGATAAACTGCCTCAGCTTTAAGGAGAGTGTCAGGATTGTTTAAAATATGTAAGGTTTTTAACAGCTAAGTAAGTGCAACAATATGTACAACAAGTAGCTTTATTGTCATTCTTACGTTCACACCTGTTTGTGCAGATTGAGGATCATATGAAAGACTCTTTGATTTCAGTGTCAATTAATTCGTAGCTGTTTTCCAATTCAGGGACTGCATCCTTCAAATACCACAGCCCTCGAAGGCCAAACTGAAACTTCTGTTGAATGAGACAATCTAGTGTAGCCGAGTGGTAAACACATAGTTAATTTACAATATAACTTTCTCACTCGAGTTTATGTAAAATACCTTCAAGACATTGGTGTATTTAAATATGTTTTTGTTTATATCTATTAGTGCATCAGTTCGTTGTTTGTTGCTGTTACGTGTGGACTGATTTGGCAATGCAGAGAGGACCACTGTTTAAGACTTGTTTAGTTTAGTTTAGTTTAGTTTATTAGTTTATTGTGTCTTGGACAGTCCCAATTAATTAACTGCATTGAATCAAAAACAGTAAAAAGGGCAGCTTTAGCCAACACAGCTAATATCCTGCTGTAGTCCCTGGCCAGATGAAAATAGGCAACCTAAAAGACAAACAGAAAAAACAGCAACAATACATTACAGCTCGTTAAATAGAGTTAAGAGAGAAGAAACAAGATAGTTCAATCAAGAAAAAGAGGAATAAAACATCAGTACAATCATAAAGAGACAACACAGAGACCTACGAGAGCAGCACATACAATGTGCCGGTAGTCACATCGACGCATAC
>JAQFJB010000017.1:5706771-5718974 GCA_029874875.1 Naso minor
CAATTCAGCGCTCGCAATTCAATGACAGGAAGACACAATCAAAAAAAGCATAAAAATCGTTGCTGTTTTGTTCACATTTCAATCCAGAAAACTGCAGGTAAACCAAAGTTTTTGCTTCCTCAACTCAGGATTTTTTCTCCAAGTTGAGTCCTCAGCCAACAATAATTTCAAATTTTGACTATCTACTTCTCTCAGAAAAATGTCCATCTGCCAGATGTCTTAAAACTCCTCTTTAACAAACCCTCCTCGTTTGCCTGCATAGAAACATGACAGCCTTGTACTTAAACTGTTTTCTAACTTTAACAGGTGTCATTCAGGCAGACAGGATATCATATTTCTGATGTAAATTGCACATTTTCAACAATGCTGACGCTGATGAAATGATCTGCTTCATTTTGACATATTGTCTAAATTTTGTTGCAAACTGCAGAGCATCAGGTGTGGTTGTCACCAAGTAAAATAAAGTTTTCGGATGTTTTCGCACAAGCAGTGGGCGGATGTTTGGGAGCTCATCCTGAAACATCATCTTTGTGGCGCAGGTTTAAACACGTTTATCTGTGCCGAGTCCCCGGGCAGCTTTGGGAGGAGAGATATGTGCCTGCCGGTGTGGCTCATAGGCTGTCTGTTGCCCCCGATTCCTCCTCCCACCAGTCATAATCTGCGCGAGTCATCCTTGATTAACCCCTGCTGAATGACTCTAATTAGAGCCAATTAGCCCGGGCAGAGTGAGACGCTCTCCATGCAGATGAACGGGATGGAGAGCTGGAAGGATGGATGGAGGGATGCAGCGGGGTCGAAGTGGAGAGCTGGGGATGATTGAGGGATGGAGGTGCTCGGGGGCGTGGAGAGAGCTGGGTTGTGGTGGGAGGCGGATGGGTTGAAAGAGAAATAATGAGGGCATGAAAGAGAAAAGGTCGGTAGAATCTAAAGAAGTGACGCCTGTTGGACGACCAACCCGCCGCTCGACCATCCAGTCAAGCAGTCATGAATACACACTTCTAAAGGCAGATTAACTGCAATGAAATGCCTTTTTATGCCTGAGCAGAAACGTTGGTTTACTGCGTTTACAAAGCACTTGCTTGAGAAAACTCTCCACCTATCCATAAAAAGGCAAAGTCATGACTGGCTTTTATTGCATGTAAGAGTCTGGGAACATGCTGTATGGTTAGTGGAGACTTAAACACTAAAGGGTCCTCTTTTATACGGCTATGTTAAGACCAATTATTAGGCTGGAAATACAGTAAATTATTGTTTAATTGAAAAGAAGCAGTCCTCAGGCTTTATGTGAGTCATGCTGCGTTCACATGAAGGCGAAACAGACTTTAGTTGTCAAGGACATGACAGTGAAATTAGTTGAGGCTTGTAGAAAATATAGGAACTGTAACTTTAAGTGGCATAATAATTTGAATTTTTTGCCGTCGTTCTACGATTGGAATGTACAGCTGGATGTGTCACCTCCTCACACAAGAAGAAACAAGAAATGAGAAGCTTACGAGTTAAAACAAATCATTCATCCAAGACTACATCCAGCTGTAAATAATTCTTGGTAAACAGTACTTGTGTTTGTTTGCTTTTGCCATCCTTAAGTTGGCGTCTGTCTTGCCTGAATCCATGTGAAAGCAGCATTAATAGTTATTGAGCGCTACATTGCCTCTGTCTAAATATTTCAGGGTTAGAAAGACAGAAAAACAGATGAGAAATGGACAGTAAAGAAAATTCTGAGGTTGAAATATTGACTTCAAGCGGGGATCAAGCTGAAAAAGTTCAAACTTGTGCTCACATCAAGTCTCTCAGAACCTACAGTTTCTTCAACTTTGGGGGTTTCATGATTTTCTATTGACTGACTTCCCACTTGAGAAATGTATCATGACTCATACTGTAAATTTAAAGGGCAGTGCCACTAATTTTACAAAAGGTCTGCTGCTCAACCTGTGTCCTCTGAACTACAATTGTGCTGTGTTTGAAACCGTTCTCTATCACTGTACACAGTGTTTGCCACTTTGCAGATATGTTCAAATTCTTAGTGGATAATTTCTTTTGACTATATAGGCTAGTGCACCATAAAATACCCACAATGCATGGCAAATTTCAGTGTACATATGGTGTACCCTACATTTTACTCCTGCATACCACAATTCACTGCAGCCGTGTATTTTTGAAGAAGAAATAGTTAGAAAGACAGCAGGGTTTGCTAACGTTAGTTAGCATGTTAGCTAATGCAAGTCAGTCGGGGAATTAACCAAAGACGTCGTAATAAACGCCTGAGACGAGTTTGCCATCAAAGAAGCAAAAGCTTTACCCAAAGTAGAAAAACATTCAGAGGAATTATACGCTTATACGCTTTAGCCACCGATAGCTAAATTAGCCATTAGCTTGTGAGTTTGTGGACAATTACATGTTGCAATCAGGACACAAGACCATAGCTGACAAAACAAACAACCACATCATTGGAATATCACCAGTTTATGTGGGATTTAACAACAATGCTGTACTTTTTTACATGACGCTGAGAGCGCCCGTTTGCGTCACGCTAATATCTGACACATCTGACACGATGATGTCTGGAACATTTCTATGCAGTGTCCAAAATCTCTTTGGTTGTTCCCTACAAAGTTCACTAAATGATAAACGCTATATAGGAAATAGCGAGTGAATGAGTGAACAATTTCGGACTCAGTGTCAGACTGTGGAGTTTAAAAGATGTGGCCATTAAGCAGACAGGTGCGTCTAAGAAAAGATGCTCCTGAACTGCATTATGGGAATTGTAGGCTTGGGAATTTTGGAGCTCGTTACAAACTAGGGACTGAAAATCAGGAAATCTCAGCATTATCTACTTCAGTTTTGACCATACTTCTTTTTAAAGGTCTCTTATGAGTCCGTCAACCTAACTGAAGTACAATGCTACATCACTACAATGCTCATATTACTGTTTGAACCAAAATTTAAGCTTTTCCAATAAACATCTGAAGAACTTTAAAGGTGCGCTTCTCTGGCTTTGAGCAGCTAAGCTATAGCTAGGTTTGGCTAATCATACAGCATTGAGAAGAGAAATTAAATTCCTGGTTTTGGGGACAACTTTCATATTTTTCCAATGGTCACACTGTTCCTTTAAGTGACAAACATATGGTGCTTCATTTTTAATTATTGTTTTTCCTTTCTCTGTACCCTTTACCCTCCATGTGTATCCATCCACTCTGCCATCCAGTCAGGGCGTTCAGAGGCCCACCTACCAGACACCCGTGCCAGCCTCCCCCAGCCCTCCCCTGCTATCAACCAGCAGCAGGGGTGGAGAGGCCAGACTGAAGAGCCCACTCAGCCTGCCCAGTGATTGCCTCAGTCTATCATCAGCCAGAAGATTTCTATTATTGCAGATGGATGATTGGTCTGGCTAGCTGCCGGCCTGGCAAAGCAAGCTCATTTTAGAGCAGTTTGAAGTGCGAGCCCCACTGCACTGAGGCAAACGGGCAGGGGGGACGACAGATCGAGAAGGAGGGGAGGGGGGGAGTTTGGTGATTTGGTGTCGAAATAAAGGAGCAGAGATGGTCGTAATGACAAGGCACGCTGACGCCGAGAGCATTATGCACAGAGGACGAGGTTGTTAATGTGGACTCCCTCTATTTCCGACAGCAATTTACACTCTAATGGGGAGTGCTTTTCTGCTAAATAAATAGACGCCCCGCTCTTAGAACAAGGAGTTTGTTTACTGTTTGTATGGCGACGCCGGATCATCCTGAAACCCCGACGACCAATTTATCAGATCTGCGCAAACGTCATGCTTTCCCCATCATTCACTGAGAGCGGGATCAAAGATGCTTTGTATGCATTTAGCGGAATTGGCTTTTCCGCCTATTTTGGGCTCATTTTGTCTATCTTGTTGTAGATTAACAGCATTTTTCTTTTCTCCTCTGCAAAGAGTTAGTTTTAGCATTAAAGCCCCCTCCCCCCCCGATTGCCTCATCACACAAAAGATGCACTATTCACTAGTGCAAACACACAAAGGGCTGTTATTCAAACACATCCTCGCTATCATATGACTATCATATGGCTGCCCCCTCTCCCCTGTCCTTCATGTTGTTGCTCTGCGGCATATCAGATTACCACAACACATTCCAGCTATAAATATGACTATTTAAAGCACTTTATTAGCAGCATTGGTTTTACTTCAGAGCCTGATGTGGGGTCAGTTTTCTCTTACTGCCTGACCCGAGGTCAGCTTTCTCTTTTGTTGAAGCGCTGGACTCCTCGACCCACAAGGCGAATCGATAGTCTTAAGGGAGTTTAAAGTATCTGACTACATGGCCTCTGCACTTGGGAGATTGGAGAAGTACAGAGGAAATGCAACCCTACATGTTTTTTATACAGTATCGATCACTGCATCCAGAGCTTTTACATCGTGTATTACAAAGCAGAGCTAAATGTATGATGCTCTTCTGTAGCTTTTGACGTAAAAGCCGTCTTGAGCAGTTGAAGAGCTTTGATTGAAAGTATCAAACACTTGGAAATTGCCATATTTCTGTTGTTTTGCCACAAAAATCTGGACATACATGATTATCTTTGAGCCAACTATTACTCCGCTCTTTGCTTTCAGTCTCTCTCCCTCTGACTTTCTTTTCGTCTCATCTGTTTACGCAGCTGAGGCGCTTTGAACCTCAGTGCATCGGTGGCTCCGTGGCTGCTGCTGTCACCTGCTAATGTCACCAGTAATGATGTGAGGCTGGCTTTTCCTTGAAACGGCGCCACGGAGCCAGGACTCAATCATTCCATTTAAGCAAAACAAAGTACGACAGCGACAACTGTGAACCAGCCGAAGAGAGTGAAGCAGCGTCGCTTTCGTCTGCAAATCATTTCGCTAACACCTTTGAAGTGGTGACATGCCTCCGGAAAATGCGGCGAGAAGCTCCCGGTTTGTGGGATGAAAAGCGAGTCAGCTTCTTGTCAACTTTTGACCTCTATGCGCGAGGGATCAGTTGGGTTTTGGGCCAGCTGCTGCTCCAGACGCTGCTGCGGAGTTTGATAAACGACACTGAGAGTTTTCTTCCACCTTATTGAATCGGGCTGAACTGCGGCAGGAAAGGGAAAGTAAACTGATTCAAAATGAACTCAAATGAAATGAAGCAGACTCAAACAGAACTGAATCACATCGGGACAAAAATCCACTTACTGGGGAATGAGTTGAATCTCTGCTGGGTCGCAGGGGTTAGCAATAGAGCGGCAACAGCGGATGGTTTGTCTTGCTCAAGGACACATCAGCAAAGTGGAATAAGGCAATGAGGATCCAGCTCTTGCATGATAAGGACAGCTGACCCTTCTTCTCCTTAAAATGAAGATATTAGAGGTCTTGACCTTACAATGGAAACACGGCTTTTCGTCCCAATAACCAAAATGAAATATTTCAAATGTATTCCAAAAAACACTTGACCTGGCCTCAGCTATGGTGACCCAACCTGACCTAACCCCGAACAGCTGTCAGGATCGGTCAGTATGGACTGCAGCTCATCTGAAGTGAGCTTTATTGAAATGCAAATGTCAAAACAGGATGAAGAGCTCCTTAACATGTTTTTATTTGGTTAATTTCAGATTCAGATTTCTGATTTATTTATTTAAAACAGGGACAGTACATATTAATGAGCATTTGCATGTATATATGTAATATTATAGCCAGTGGCTAAAAAAAAAAACAATAAAAAAAGTGCAATATGCAAACAAACAAATGACAAACAATAAACAAGTTGCTCATGACACACCACAACTTGGGGACCACAGGAAATTAGGTGTTAGGTGCTACAGTGCTTAAGTGCCATGGTATTAAAGTGCCAGTGTGACTGCACATCACCCATGTTAATGTGCTAATTATATTGCACATTACCCGATTGCACAAGTTTGTAAAGTGCTAGAGCTCAGCTAAAATCTTGATGGTCTATTGAGTCGAGCCAACTGTGGCTGAATGTTGGCAAACCCGACCGGGTTCTAGCACCAAAAACCACAATAAATGTTCATTTTAGCGCATAAATGGCTCCAAAAGCAGGATTCGTGTGGATTTTTGGATAGATTTTGACTCATAATCAACTCCAGTTACAGGAGCATCACTTTGGTCAGTTTTGGGCTGGAGCCGGGAGCTGCTATCAGACCAGACATGGAACCTTTGGATAAATCACAGCAGACAGCGTTTGGCTGCTTCCTGATGTCTGGGCCAAGATTTCCTTTACTGTTTGCCAGTTATTGCTTCCAGTCTGATTAGCAACTTGATTTTCAAACCCAACATGAAACATTTCAACTAGACTTTATACATTAAAATAGAAAATAACAGATATCTGCATATGAATGAAGATAAAAGAATAGCTTATAAAAAGCAAAATCATCAGACGATGGTGAATTGGTTCTGCGACTGTATCAGCCTTGTCTGCACGCAATCAAACCTTTCTCAAACGTGACTGGACAGTACTACAAACTGACTACAAATGGACAGCAGATACTCAAATCTTCTCCCTTGCCTACAAATTCTGCATTCATCTGCTGGTCTGTTTATGGAGATTAGAATCAGACGTGCATGTTTGATCTGATTCTGAGGCCATATGCATCAATAGGCTTGAGTAGCTGCGTGCACATGCTCAAACCCTTGAGGGACAGGTGACAGATGACAGGACAGGTGCTGGACACCAAAAAAATTAATGAAAATACAACAGAAAAGCACTCGCACATTGAAATAACTGCTCCTTTTGTATTTTTCATGAGCAGCATTTAAAATTAAAACGAAAAACACAGGTGTTCTTAGGGGAAAAATGATAAAAAAAGGCGATATAAGCCTTGTTACTAGGCAGGATTTAGATCCGTGTTGAGCGGAAATATCTTGGCCTCCTGGAAAATGACAAATAAGCACTAATAATTTTGGCATGCAGCTTTACCATCATGTAATCAGGCCAGAAACAGGAAAATACAAGAAAAGGCAACAGCATGGCGATAAAATTAAAAGCAGCAGGACGCTGACATCACATACATTAACGGCAACCACTTGCATTATCACTCCTGACAGGCTAAGAGCAACATTTAGCATTTGCATAGATTCCCTGTGAGGATTGTTTTCCAACACGCCGCCCTCCTCATTGAATTCAGCTTCAAACCTGTGAATCTAGTGCGCGCTAAGCCCTTACACTGATCGCTGATGCGGTGGGCGTGCTGTCAATATTGGCCCATTCACTGTGAGTGAGCAAATCTCCCCTTGACATGGCCAGCCATGCGAGTAATAGCTAGGATTAAGATAGGAAGGTACACACATGAATATACAAAACACAGTATGGCGCGGGCGGATCTGAGGCAGCAGCCGGGGGGAAATTACCGCGGCCTCAGATGTGCTGCGAGCACAGAAACGAGATTGACTGGGAGCTCGGACATGAAAAGACTCATTCACCGTCGGTGACCCTGATGACGAATGACGCTTTTACATTTGATGCTATTGTGAGTCTATCAAGGTAATTTGGACTGTTGTGCAGTTTCACGTGAACTCAGTGTGAAAGGATCGAAAATCATGCAGCTGATTATACGTCCTTAATGACACGGAGGCAGTGTGTGTGTGTGTGTGTGTGTGCAGCTGTAGGTGATAATGTAAATGTGTTATTTTGCTGCAAACAAGGTCAGCTGCCTCGCCGTAGCCGCCGTTGCCATAGCTCCATACAAGTTGTTCCTGCACTCGTTGCTCCTGTTTTATGCCAAGTCATCTCTTAAGATACATCCTCACACGCAGGTTCTGCAGAGAACTAATGCGAGGATCTGTTGTCTACCGTTGCAAGGTGCTCTTTAATAATTTAGAAGTTGTTTGGGCTATTTTTGATTCATTCTTTTGTTCAGGTTTTTGCTGCTTGAACTCTCCAGAACACTCTTAAAGGGAGAGCTGCAGTTTTTCAACTTTTCTCCAAACCCAGCTGATTTTAGTGACTCGGACAGCATATATGATGGAGAGGGGCAGAGGAGAAATATTCGAGGGAGAATTTTATTGGACGCAAAATTAATATACGCCCCAAGTGTGGGATGAGTCATCGGTGTTTTTAAAATGTTTCCCAGGAACTAAGGAAGGAACTATTAACTTTGAAATAAAATTAATCAAATCTGCAAACTCATTTTCTGAGCATTGTCGGGCCACATATTGTCCTATAGGCAAGGATAAGAGCAACACATATCTGATTTAAAAAAATAAATAAATAAATGTGGCGATCAAATACTTGTGACAAAGTTATGTAATAAAGGCAGGATATCTTACATTTTAACAAACTTTATTCCAAACACTAGTGCACTGGACAGAAAACACTTCAATTATTAGTTATTGAATAACAGACCGCCCTCTGCTGGACAAACTTTGTGATTCTACCGTTTTAAATCACTAGTCCAAGCATTTTTTCCAGCCTCAAAAAACAGTTTTAATATCAGCGCATAATGGAGAGCGTATACACCAATACTGGCAGATTATATCCTACAGATATATGCTTCGGGTGCTTGTACATTCACATGAAAAGTTGTGCAAACGCCAACAAATGCACACAAACATGAGCAAAGCAGCAGCACGCCCACTTACACACACTGAGTTTGATCCTTGCATTAGAAAAGCGAAACTCTGACTGGAGTGAAAGCTCCAAATAACCACGGCGGCTCCACTTTCCTCGTCCCACCTTATCATTTCCTGTGTCACGGACTAAATACGTGAGTTAATTCACGCCGTAATTGGACGCCTGACGCGGGGCTTTGTCCTCTGGCAGAATGTGACAAGCTCTTACAAAACGCCGCTTTCACTGGCCTTCAGAAGAGGTTGAGGGCCAGACGGAGACAGAAACCAAATGAAACGGGAATCATAACCCACATTTTCCGCTGACACTGATGTGGCATTACCTAACAGGCGGGAGGGGAGATAAAGGGTGAGAGCGGGAGAGAGAAACTCTGGGAAAACTGACAGGGATTAGGGCCTATTTGTTTCACTTTTTGACTACTCCTCCCTGCTTGCTTGCAGGAGTGTGTGTGCAAATGGGTATTTCCGTCTCCCACTCATCATCGTCTAATTGGCACTTAACAGCTGCCCCTCATGGCCTCCTCACCGGCTGTGTTTCCGTTCGCTTTTCCCAGCGTAGGAAGCAGCAGCGCCGCATCAAACATCACCCAGCTGAGAGGGCACTTTCTCCTGCACCCATTTCTCCCCCTACCCCTTTCCCATTCCCTTCTCTTCCCTTGCGGGAAACAGTTTGCACCCCAGACAGCCCCGAGCGCTCATTATCGCTTCTCTCAGTCGGCCTGTCGCTCTGAAACCCACCCCTCCTCTTCCTCCTCCCCACTCTCTGCCCACCTCCACCTCCATCTTCTCCCCCCGGCTCTTCCCCTACGGAGGAGCAGCACGAAGACGACGTCGGGGATGCTGAAGATGTTCTGCATCCAGGCTCTGAGCCAAAAGAGACAGTGCATACGGCAGACATATGGCCACGTTTTCAAAATCTTATCTTTATTTAACCAGGCCCATCGATCACGACCAAATTTCCTCCTCTGCGCTGATGACCGGGCAAAAGGCACATTGGAGGACAGATGTTGGGGGGAAAATATGTGCGTTATGTTTCCTATAAGCATAAAGGTTAGAATAAAGCTCAGCTGAGGCAATTTGAACAGGAAGAAAACGCACCATTTGTGTAAATGATATGTTCAAACACATCAGGGCATTCGGATGTCATATTACACCAAATGAGGCAAAATAAAGCAAAGCAAGGAAGCGACACTCGTAGTCCCTCGGTTGCAGGAGGATAATGGATACAGAGACGAGCTGGGGTGTGTTTCTGCAAACATCAGCTTCTGTTTTCAATGCAAATCGACTTGCTTTTGGTAGCTCAGGTTATTATGTTAAAGCGAAATGATCTCTTCTTTTCAAAACAAGTAAAACTGCCTTGCAGAAATAACAACCCAGTATCAAGGCAAATTTAATGGGTAGGATTTGTGTGCATGGCCGCGAATTTTCTACTCTTCCTTTTCATGACATTTGAAACAACTCTTCCTGTACACAGATTGGACAGATTAAACTTTGTGACTATTTGGAAGAAGTGAAAAATAGTCCTTCAATTGGTCCTTTAAGATTTCAATCTTTCCTTTGCCTCAACCAAAGTAATGTCGTTGCCTAAACGTCGTCGCAGACAGGTTGCAAACCCTGCAAAGAAATGTGGTGCTGCCACAACAAATAACGAAAGTCACGCTAGATATCATGAAAAACGTGGAAAATTTAATTCCATGCACACTTGTTGTGACTTTTTAACAGTCTGCTCTTATTTTAATGCACATCTTTGCACACATCACGTGAGAGAAAGTTGATGGAAACGGAAAAATTCCCAAACACTTTGTTAATTTCATGTACATTTTATCCTCACTTGAGATCAGTTTAGACGGATTCACCGCTTTTGAGTAAGTTCTGACGTAGTGAAGATTGAACTAACATGACTCATCGGCTGTTTCCTCTCTGAGAGAAGAAGAAGAAAAAGAAGCTGTTATCGCTGTCAGAGGCTTCCTGGATATTAGCATAATGCATGAAAAAAGCACAAAATGACACTTTGCTAAGCCTGTTTTTATGATCAAAACCAGTCAAGGAAAAGCAGCTAATTCACATTTTAAAATTTTGCTTCAAATCACGCGACAAATAAATTAAAACACATCAACTGTGGTGGAAATAAACCCCAGGATTTTTACATTTTTAGCAGGACTCATCACCAAACTAAATGTCTTTTTTTTTTGCTGGAAAACTCCCCCACGTGCTCGGCAAAAGTTCCTGGGACAAAGCTTGAAAAATGTTCAGGTTCCAGTCAAGTAAATACTACAGTAAAAAAAAAAATGCTGTTATGAAGTTTTAACCCTGCCAGTGTCGGCTAACCATATTAGCATTCCCACATGGGGGAAGGCTGTGAGTTGGAATAAAAATGGGCTGGTTCAGTGAGCACAGGGAGTCGAGGTCCCATTCGTCTTGTCCTGTTTAAATACACTAGTTAACTCCTGCCAACAGGGAAGCCATTCAGCAAAAGGCCAAGGGCATCTGTCATGTGTTCGGCACATTGATATTGTCCCCTTCCATATCCCTCTTTCCCCCTTCTCTTCCTCTCTTTTCCTCCATCATTCCCCTCTCTTTGTTTATCTCCGCTCCTCGCCGTCACTCTCCCGCTCCTCCTGTGCTTCTCTCCCACCACCTCTCCTCCCGCTTTTGATGAAAGGAGTGAATATGCAGGGAACTGACATGATTAGCAGCCTCATATCCCCGTGATGGATGGCGCCTGCTCCATTATTAATATAGTAAAAGCACCAACTGCCAGGTAAGAGCAATGTCAGCATCCACAATATAACGCTGTGTGCCCACGGATAATGGTGAGCACTTATTTTTATCTATGATATGCATGGGCTTCGGTCCGAGGAAGAGGAGGAAGTGGCGAGTGCACGGCAGGGAGCTGGCACCAAGATGGGCATTTGGTTTTGCCAATTCCCGGCGATGGCAGCTGGGAGGTACGCTGCAAAACAAAGCGTTTGAGTAGCTTGACGAGTGAAGAAAACATGAATTAAACGTGTTTCTTTACAGGCAGTGTCGCCCTTACGACAGGCGGATAAAATGAGAAGAATGTGGCGAAAAAATGGGGGAAAAACTCATTTGATTGATACACAGCAACAATTAAAGTTGGTTTTAGTTTTGCTTGAACGTTTTAAACTGCTGTCAAAACTAGTTCCCCCTCTCATCCTGTGGTCAGGAGCCCTTGACGTGACTTTTTAGCGGACTGGGACGGGAGACTTGCACTTGAGACTTGGACTTAAGTGGCACACATATTGACCTGAGACTTGACTCGGACTCGAGTTTACTGCCATCTGTAACAGTACATGCTTTGAATTCCTCAAATGTAGCTACGCCATGTTCTAATGCAGCAGATGAACACTCGCCGCCACCGCAAGAGATTTAAGCTCAAAGACTTGTGAGCATCTCTGGTGCCTCGTACTGCAGGTCATGTGACCAAAACAATCCCAAGACACACGGAGGTCAAGCTGCGGCTGCAAACACACACATTGTACTCCAAGTTATATTTTTCTCTATATTTGGAGAGATTATGTGTATTGTAGTACTCCAGGACCTCATAATTTTTTAAAAACTTTTCGGCCCCTCTGAGGAACTTTCGTTCTGTCTTGATTGAGACACACCGTGTGGACAAAAGCGCCGCTGC
>JAQFJB010000017.1:5963429-5974529 GCA_029874875.1 Naso minor
TGATTTTAAAATATGTCCAGTGCTCATACGTGAGCCCATACGTGCACTTTTACTCAGCACTGTATTCTTGAACAAAAATGAATATAAACATCCACACGCTGAAGTTGGGTGTGTGGATGGTATGAGATAAACTGATCATAGGTGACCTGATTTATCAGGCAAACATTGATTATGACTGGAGATGCCCTTTAAAGCAACACTGTGTAACTTTGACCGTGACTTAAAAAACTTAACAATGCACAAAACAGATATTGTAGTAAATTTGGGTCATATTTTGTGTCCCCAGCAACTAGCAGGTAGTTGCTGGGGACAGCTTCGCTAAATAAAAGGCTGCAGACAAACAGAGCAGTCGAGGGACTTCAGAGAGAAAACCCGAGGCTATTTTCACAGTAAAATATGACCTGATTTGACTAAAATTGCCGTTTTGTGCAACATATTAACATGCATCATTTTGTTTTTCGAAGCCATGGGTTGCGATCAAAGTTTAATAGTATTGCTTTAACAGTACGGCAGCTTGGTGGCTTAGTGGGTAGCGCTGTTGCCTCACTGCAAGAAGCTCCTGGGTTTGATTCCCTGCTGGAGCATTGCCTTTCTGTTTGGAGTCTGCATGTTCTCTCCGTGCTTGCGTGGGTTTTCTCCAGGTGCTCCAGTTTCCCCCACGACCAAAACATTGTACATGTAGGTCTGCTTTCAGCGTCCTTTAACACTGTCCTAAATCTGCTGTTGCCGTACGGTAGCTGCCCAGTGCTCTTCAGTATTATCGTATGTGACAATAAAGATGTCTTCTTCTTTTGTCTGAGACTTCAGGACAATTTTTTGGTGCACAACGGCATGAATGCAAAAGAAAACCACCAGCATGCTCTTGGTTGCACTTTTGACCCCATGAGCCGTCTTTGGTCTTGGTAAATGCAGACTCTTCCACGGCAAAAGCTGCTGTTTGGTCTCTGTGATGACACGGAGCACAGAGCTTGGGCCATCCTGTTTACAGAGATCCTCTAAGACTCGGACAAGGTGCTGCTTCTGCTTGGGAGTCCGAAAATGTACACGTACCCTCGGTCACAGTAATAACCAAGAGATGTACGCAAGTGATGGAATGCTTTCTCAGGACAGTTATTGCTTGCGCCTGCTATAGAGTATAATGACAGGAAAAACAACACATAAGCATAGTTTTTTTTAAGAGAAACTCATGATATATCATAGGAAGCAAGTCTGATGTGCATGTAGGAGAGTTCTGTAAGATTCCACGGCGCCTCGTGCGAGACCAAGTGTGATTTATGTCCTCGATGACGTCTCATAACACAATCATTACCTGTAACCTCTGTTTTGCTTTCACACATTTACAACCGTCTGCACTGCAAACTCACATATTTTGTCTTCTTTCTCGCTGACATAAATGGATTTTTCCAGGCAAAGTCTTGAATTGTCTGCCTATGGCTGCATCCTACCTCTGCACCGGCCCCAATCATCAATCACTTAGAAGGGTTGGTAAGCACCTTTTCATCCCCTGAGGAGCGAGCTGACGCTGGGCCTCAGAGGCCGCTCGGCTCCCCCTTCCTCCTCCTCTCCTCGAGCTCAGCGGGCCCCCCCATGCAGCAGATTAGCCCCTCCCCTCAGAGATTCTGTCAGCTCTCAAAATCTCCATCCCAAGCTGGAATGACCATGAATAATGAGGGACTTAAGTATGAGATACAGGAGCGAGGTGCAATAGGAGATATCCTGCCTCCGACTTCTTTTCCTCCATAGCTATTGTCAAGCAGGCGGCAGCCAGCCTGTGGCTGATGCGCACGAGCTTTGTCACATAACTGCATTATGTAGGGTCCCCAAAGGCTACAGCATAATGCGATACGCCACGCGACTGTTGCTGGGTTGCTACAACGGCCTTGCCTCATGAGTTATGTATCAGTGTTTTCACTGCAGCTTTGGGATCAGATACTGTACTGCACAGTCACTGTTTTAGGTTTCACCCGCTAATGCGCTGCAAACTTTCCCCTTTGGTAATTTTAATTTCCGAGTCAGGGTCTTTACTGTAAATGTGTCTTGACAACACAGACGCCTCACGGACGCCGCTCATGAAACGGGCTCATATGAGATTGTCGGGCTGTCTGAGACAATTAATATCAGCGCCAAGAGCCAGTGGCACATCTGCTGCTGGAGGCGCACCCCTGAATATCCACACACACACACACACACACACACACGCACACCACTGTGTCATCTCAAAGTCATTGTCAGCACTGGCTGGCAGTGTTGAAAGTAAAACATGTCAATGTGTGTATCCGACTTTAAAAACTTCCTCCTAAACACGTCAAGTAACAACTCTTGTAATTGTGATCCAACGTGGAACAGAAACCGTAAAACACACGTTTGTTATTTTTCATGTGCTTCACTGCATTTATAAGTCTGTTTTTAAATTAAGTTTAAATTTTTCATCATTGAGAAACTGCACAGTAGTTTTCTACCTTTTGCATTAGTTATCAAATGTGGTCTCCTTTCTACTATGGAATAAAACGAAAATTCGCCTCCAGACACATTTTAAAGTATGAAGAAATATTCTAAAATGATTAAAATTTAGCTTTAGTTTTTTTTTTTTTTTTTTCACCCAAGTTGGGTTGGAGTCACATCTACGTTATTACCTCTTTGTGGATTATCAGTCTAAGGTCTAGTGCCCTGTTAGCGTTGAAGGAAACATTGGACCAATCCAGTTTTAAATGTTTGAGCCTGAGTCAGACTCAGTCTTTGGTGAGGAGTCTGTTACCAGAAGCAACAAATTGCAGACATATCAAATTGAAAGCATAGTTTATAGGGTCTGACCGATATATCAGTTGTTGGCTAATATCAGCCTATTGCAGATATATTGGTATCAGTGCATTTGTTTTTTTGATATGTTCAGATATAAAACTGTTTTTAAGGCTTAAAGAAAAATGCTTGGACTTGTGATTTAAAATGGTGCAATAATGCGGTTTGGTCCGTTATTTAACAATAAGTGAAGTGTTTGCTGTTTAGTGCACTGATGTTTCGGGTAAAGTTTGTTAAAACGTAAGACATCCTGCCTCCATTACATATCTTTATCACAAGTATTTGATTACCACATTCAGCTGATATTATTTAAAAGATTGGCTGAAATATCGGATATCAGAATTTTCTTGCTCCACAATGTAGACCTTGGCATCGGTTCTTTGGCATCTCTTATTCGTTTACGTTGTTTGTTAGCCTGTTAGCTTGTAACCTGCGGCGTTAAACGTAGCGCAAGCAGTTGTGAATCATACAGTAACAGCTGCTAAGATTTTACCATGTGTTCACATTGATCACATTGCTTTTGCTTTACTATGTTATATGTATATGACTTGTGCTCATCTTGATAGTCAGTCATATTTAGGAACATTTGCAGTGTGTAAAAACATTTCTCTCTGCACAGATACCAGCAAGCATAAGTCAAAGTTAGACTTTTTGCAAGATATAAACATAAGAAAAACCCAGTTTTTGAGTGGAGAGGAACCCAAAGAAGAGAAATACTTGAAGATGAGAAGCTCTAGACTAAAAAGAATAAAAATCACCGTTTGATTAACCTTCTGGGTCTTGTCTTTACTTAGATGAAGCTTGTGTTTGATCACAATAGCCACTATAACTAATTCACAGCACTGTGAGTGTAGATATCCTCTCCCTACACGCAAAGTCTTTTGATTGAGCTAAGCAGCAGAATTGACTCTCCCTAATGTGCTGGTGGAGAAGCTGAAACACCCTAAAAGGAGTGGATCTCGAGCCGCTCTGCGCCAGCGACTTTAAAAGTGATGTGTGGGTTCAAAAAACGCTCACCCCTACCACGTTTGATGTGCTTTTCCATTTGAAGTGAGCAAAAAAAAAAAAAAAAAAATCCCCACCCCCCTCCCCCACCACCTGCACGCTCCTCACCCTGTTGATTCATCTCACAGGAGGACCTCGGGGTACCTTGAACAAACTCGAGATGTTTCTTACAGGTAGAAAAACAGAGAAAATCTCTGCACAAATACCTGCACTGGGATGACTCAGTCATTTTCACGGTGACATTTCATGCAGCTGGATTTTCATTTATTTCAAAGTCAATGGGGCTCCTCTCAAAGGCCTTGATTTTTTTTTTTTTTTTACTTTATATTTTTTCTCTAAACGGGAATTCTCAAAAAAATCTTGAATGTCACACCCGAGCGCTCTCAGCATACTTATAGCAGCCAAACAGTCACATGAGGTGAAGGAGTGCGTACTTCCCTGGCGGAGCTCATTGAAGTGAATTGGTAAACAGGTCCCTGCCCGCCCATTGACTTTGCCGCCGTGTGGAGGAGTCAGATTGCGCCGGCGTGGCACTCGGATCAAACTGTCGAGAGTCGGCGGTCTTGCCGCTGACATGCGCCGCTGCACTCTCCTTGACTCGCTGGCAGAGTGCTCTATATGTATGGAAATGAGCAATAATCACCGTAATATGTGTCCCATCTCTTGTATTTTATAATAGTGTCATTATACTTTTTTTTTCCAGCATGATGCCTTTTTCCCCTTTCCTCTCCTTCTTAACTTTGCCCCGCCTTCGCCTTCCTCTCTCCTTTTCTTCCACCTTTACCTCCTCCTTCTCATACCTTCTTCCTCACTTCCACTCTCACTCATCCAGATGACAGAAACAGGTGCACTATTAATTATTACCTCCTCTGTGCTCCACTTCTCTTCCCCTTATCAGTGCATGCTTTCTGCGAGTGCCTCACCACACTGCACCGTCTAACCCTAAACTTTCTCTCTTTGTTCTTCCAGATTGTTGCTTATTCCTTCACTCAGACGTTTTCTTCCTTTTACGGTGCCATTTCTGTCCAATCTTTGCATTTTCGTAGCAGCTTCTACTATTTTTAGGCATTTTTTTTGTTGAGATTAACATTTAATTGTGCCATTATCTGTAGATATCAAACTGTTTGCGCCTCATCATGTCCTAACTATCTCATTATCTCGCGACAGCAGCTCAGTTTGTAGTGCTCATGTCTGCTCCCCCAATATAACAACTGCATTACATCGTTATCTCAAGGTATCAAGCCTTGTTTTCCCACGAGCTCTGCTTAAATATCTCATTATTTTGAGATAACAAAGCAGCGATTCTCTTTCGGAGATCCAGCCGCTTCACCCCGCCGCCGTTGTTTAAGAGTCGTTCCCAATCGGCTTAGCCTGATGAAAGCGACGCTGTCAGAGCGAGAGACCAGGGTAGATTAAATCTGAGAAAATAAATAAGAGAGAATTAATCCCATGATGGAAATACACTCACTTGGATGGAGACTTTGGTTGCATCTACAAGTGGATAAATAATGTGGGATCATAGAAAAGCTACAGATCTCGACATAATGAGTTATTTAGGTTGTCATAGATGATGATGGTTGTGACATTTTGAGCTTCAGAGCTTCTCAGAGTCTTTGTGAGTCAGCTGGGGAGAAAAACAGAGTAGATCCTGTAAAAAACAAAATCACGTTTGATGATGACAGCAGATATGTTGTCAAGGATTGTGCTATAGACGGATCTTTTCTGCTTATTTATGAAAATGTTTTCTTTATTTTACACACTGAGTGTATGTTTTAAAACTCAAGGACTTATTTTAGTAGATTAGGTAGTGAAAGTGACTGCAAGGAACTTTTTCAGTATTTTTGAAACAGTCTCATGATTCTTTTGAAAACAGCAAACGAGACCCTCAGTGAAAAAACTTTTATTCTTATATAGTTACCATTAATGTCTGTGATCGGGTCCAAATCCGAACAAACTCAGATGAAACTTTTTTTTTTCTTTTAATTTTGGTGATTTGTATACTGACAGCAACGTAATCATATTCTATGCCTACAGCTGTGAGTTTGCACCATTAATGCAAATGGCTGCGTAACACTAGCCTACGGAAAATAGAGCTAATAGGTCTCAGGGGACATTACTGCCATACAACTGTATAACTTATATCTCAGTCACATATAAATACATTGCCCCATCATGATCCATCCTGTGGTCTCTCTTTCACTCGCTTCCAAAACAAATGCACGCGTTTGCCGGTGTTATGCCGAGTTCTGCCTGCCTGGCACACGCAAGCAAAGATCTTTAAGACAGTAGGTGCTTGTGTCACTGCCGCTTTTGTCCAACGGGGGGCGCTAGAATCAGCAAAAACTGACAGTTCCTCGTTGTCACTTTCACTAAAACTAAAGAGGAAAAACTATTTATGAGACCTAATTGAAATGTACAGATACACTAATATGGTATTTCAAGGGCTGATGCCAATACTGATATAAGGGAGCAAGAAAGTTTGTATGTATGTTGTGTTGGCCGATATTATTTATATTTAATATTGTCTAAATGTGATTATCAGTGTTTTGAGACAAAGATATGCAATAGTGGAAGAATATCTGTCATTTTAACACCAGTGCACCGAAGAGTAAACACTTCATTTATGAGTTATCAAATAACTAACAGACTGCTGTCTGTTGGCAAAAGAATTACACCATTTTAAATTGCTAACAAGCTTTTTTGTAGCTGTAAAAAACAGTTTTAGCACGTCAGAGAACTCTGATTAAGATATGTCAGTGATACATCTGATATTGGCCGATATTATTGGCAAACAGGAAATGTGTTTATTTAGATTTTAATTCCTTACATCTTACAAGTATGAAATAGAACAAATGTTATGATCGCAAAAAACCTAAAAATGATCTTCAAACTCAAAGCAAACATTGTTAAATGATAAAAACTCAACTTAAAGGTGCAAATCCACTTTGGAAACAGATTGAAATGTGATAAATTGAGGCCCCTGATTATGTTTCATACAAGCTGTTCCTTATCAGATTTCCCCTCTGAACTTCTCGATGATTTTATTCAAATAACTGTTTCAGGCCAGAGGAGGTCAAATGGTCAGATGTTAAAGAAAGAAGAAAAAAAAGAAAGAAAATGAGCAGATCTGTTGAGCAGGAGTTCGATTTTCCTCTTTAGAGCTTCATTGATCATCTCATGACCGCTCATGTTCGTTTTTTGAACCTAGACGAGCCGACACCAAAGTTAGCAACCGCTGAATTAAGCTAAAATTAAACTACATTTCTCGGCCAGTTGTGACGACAAAATGCTGCAGGGAGCTGCAGCAAATATTAACACCACATCCTCCAAATCGATATGTTCTCAATATATGTTCAGATACTTTTTATGCAAATACTTTTATGACATTAAAAAAACAAATGGATATAGGAGACAGCGACCGCATGCACTGATTGTGCAATGATGTTTTTAATTCAAAGCTCTCTTAATTCTTCCTCTTAGATTCTCTAATGTAGCGTTTTTCTTCAAATCTGAGGTGACGCCCGAAGGCGATTCTTGGGAGGAAATTTGCATGCAAATCTACTGGCAGTGTTGGCGAGATTTCTGCAAAGTAAATGTAAAATTGCAGTAGAGACCTGGGCAATTAGCCTAAAAACATCTTGCACTTTGGTAAACTGGCTTACATAAGCGTCTCGGAAGACACGGTGCAGGTAAAATTAAATGTCCCAGCACGCTGGTGAGCCAATAGTCGCTCATTTCTCATCTCTAATCCTGCTGTAGTATTTACCTCTCACGCTTTTGCCGTCTTTTAACAACTGGTGCTGAATTATAACATGAAACAGTCAACGGTGCGCACCAGCAAAGCATAGCTTGATTCATTAACTGATAATGCTGTTTACTTTGCAATGCAAGTGTTTGTTTATTCCGATACCGGCTTGAATACAAATAGTGCTCCTTCCAATCGGAGTTACTGTGCAGAAAACATTCCCACATATCTGGAGGGGCTGCAGGTGCTTTGCATCGAGCTGCTCCAAGACAGCACAGCCCTCCTTCTATAATGATTATGTTGTGTAGACTAAGTGAAGCGCTTTTGACTCCTCTAACTTGGCCTCAGTGCAACATATCCCACAGATGCAAAGAGCAATTTACCAACATGTGAAATTCACATTTCGCCCAGAGGTAAAAAACCGAGAGAAGAGCGGAAACGAGCCTGTCGGGGCCACGTAGGATTCTGTTTGACTGAACACTCCATGCTAGGCAGCTAATTGCCTGCGATTGATGGAAAAAAGCGCTTGAGGAAACATTAAACTTGCATTGCATCATGGGTAGTTGACCTATGTTGACTAAGCCTTGTCTGTGCCTCATGGCGGTGTGTTTTTTTTTTTTTCTTTCAGTGCGTAGGTGGGGGTTATCGGAGTATCAGTGGAGTTTGTGTAAATCTGTGAAAAGAAGGAGAAGAAGAAGGCGAAATTCCTCTCAAGCCCTTTGTGGCTCTCAAACACAAAAACACTCTGATCCATCGGGGTCGAGGCGGAATCAAAAGATTCAGTCAAAAAATGGCGTCAAAAATAATGACCTGGACTTGTGCCAGCCTTTTTCCTGCTTTGACTCAGCTCTGAAGTCACGAGCTGAGGTTCATTTAAAAGCAGGATAGAGGGAGCAAGGTGTGTGTGCGTGTGTGCGATCGAGGGATCGCGCACCTCGCTGGTGCAAATTAGCCCTCCCACTCACCTTGTTAAGTGTCTATTTTTTGAGAAAATACAAGGGAAGAAAACATCAGTTCCTCTGCCCGCCGTCCACCTTGTTAAATCTGAGCACATCACCCGCGAGGCAGCAGTGGGCAGCTTCTCCGAGTAGCATCCTTCATCTTCTGTGTTTGTGCATCTGAAACTGAGCGCGGTTGATGTGGCGGGAGGGGAAATGCAGGTGCTCTTGTTTACTTCCCTCCGGACCTCCCTCCTCCTTGTCTCCCTGCTTTCCTCCCTCCTCCAGCACACAGGAATGCTAATAAATATTGATCTGGGGGGAAGAAATAACCAATTTATGGCAACAGAAGGAAATTAAATAGTGTCAAAGCGAAAGAAAATTACTGAGAAAGGGCAGAGTAATCCTTTAATTTAATTAGGTAAATTACAACAAAAAAGCCGGTCTAAGTATGTTTTTTTTCTTTCCTCTGCCCGCTCTCTCTCTTTGCTCTCCTTGCTCCCGCTGGAGGGATTTCCTGCGGTTGCTAAGCAACAGGGAAACAGTTTTTCTTTGGTTTTGCCAGCAGGTCCCGGAGGCTGGCATGGAGAAGGGTGCACAGTGGAAGCACTGTGGAGCCTGCCAGCAGCCGAGTGCATGCCTACAGCTGGGTCGCCTCGCTGAGCAGCCTCCCTCGTGTCCAGTCATAGCGCCCCTGGCAGGCACCTGGGGGTTAGGACAGAGTAAATGGTAGCGCAGGCGAGCTTGCGAGGCACCTGCGAGGCTCCCCAAGCAGTAAACACAAGGTCACGGCGGGGTCAGAGTGATGAAACGGCTCCACTTGCAGCCACGAGGCCAAATCAAGCAGCCCCCTGGAGAAAGAAAGAAAACATTTCACTGCACTGTGTTTTTCAAGGCTGGAGGAGTTGCATGATGTTGCATAAAGTTGCACAACTTGCTAGAACTCTAACAGACCTGAAAAAAAAAACAAAAAAACGGCCAAACATATTTGACAGAAAATTATTTCACCACAGGGTTTTTGACAGGCAGTGAAGTAGCTCACAATAGAAATCCTTTTACAATAAGTATGCTAGTCAAAGCCTCCGCTGAAATGGATTCTACTTCTCCTTTATTATGTTGTTCTTTCTCTCTTCAGGTGATTGACACATTGTAATCTTGCTAATAAGCACCTCCACTGTCTGTTCCCTTCCCATTGTGTGAGCGTTTCAATGGGCCAGCTTGGCAGGTGTGTGTGTTTGCCGAGCGCTCGATACAGAAGCAAATCTTAGTTACCTGGTTTTATCCTGAAATGCAGGCGCGCCGCTCTGCATGCTGCCTCCGGACCGTCAGCCTCCTCAGGGGTCAGCGGCCAATCAAACCTCACATTATTCATTTCCTCCCTCTTTCCTAACCAATCATCTGGCCTGTCTCCGGTCATTAGGGATGTCTCAGTAGCTGCACGCTGCTTCTGAACCATCGTGCCCTCATGCTCGATTTAAATTGCCCTTAAATGAGAGGTTATTATTTATTGATCATTTGGAGTTTAAAAGCATGTCATCGTTTCACGCTGCTGCTTTGAGCTCACATAAAAACTTAAATATTAACCAAATTGATAAAGTAGAAGCCAGCTTTATTGTCTTCACTGGTGGGAAGCTGGTGAGGGATCACATCCTCGTCGCCCCATTTGCACTTTTCCAGAGGAAGCGGTAAGCTAAAGAGACATTTAATCAATCTCTGCATGCCTCTGACAAAATGTGAAACCAAGCTGCAGCGTATGCAACCATTTTTTAGGAGTGTGCGAGGTAAATTTTTACCTGGTCACATTTGTGCGACTGTATGATCATCATTGTTTTGGTGACACGGGAGCAGTGTTGGACATTGTGGATGAAATCAGTCCTTCTTTCTTCACGGAAAACTCTGCATCCGCACGCATGCCGCTGCTATGTACACACGCATCAAAAATGTTGAGGAGGCCCCAAAAATGAGCACGCAAAACTTTGCAAAACGACATTTAGCTGTTACCAAAAAGGAAAAGGTCTGTAGTTTATCATTTTTTAAAAAATGAGAAAAATGAGAGAGGGGGAGGTCGGTGGTGAGGTAGGTAAAGAGGAAAAAGTGCTTTCAGCCATAATAACGTAATGCTACACTGTGTGAGCACTGTAGGCAATATGGCCTGTCCACTGCAGGCAACTCCAAACTTGTTACCATCTCAAGCTTCAAACTTTGAAGTCACACGACAGTAAGGGAGACAAAACCTGTCGGTACTGATGCATGACTCGCAACACTGAGCCCCCGCGACCTCTTTTCAGCGGTTAGACGAGAGTAATCGCTCAGCGGAGAATGAAATGGTCATAAAGTTCAACACTACCTACAACGAAGCAGAAGAGAAACTCCCATTCACAAAATTCAAATATAGATGATGACTTATGTTGTTAAGCACTGCTTGTGGCAGAGAAATATTCAGATTAAAACATTTTGCAAATACCAAGTTTCAAGTAGAGCGATATGGGATTTTTGAGGTCGATGCCGATACCGATATTAGGAAATAAAAAATTCAGATATCCGATATATTGCCGTTGTTAGATATCTTGCTGTAGGCAAGATATCTAACAAACTTTATTACAACCAACAGTGCCC
>JAQFJB010000017.1:6000012-6013392 GCA_029874875.1 Naso minor
ATTGTGACGGGAACATGATTACATGAAGCCGCGGCTGTAGGCCATTCAGCGGGCAGACGGAGCGCATGTCACCTCTAAGAGGGCTTTGAATAAATGTCCCCGTCTCCACCAAGGCCCACTTCCTTAATCAGGGTGTCGGATGGTAATGATTAGCTTCCCGCGTGCGCTTCCCAGCTGCTGAATCGTCCGCATAACTCATACACTGTTAATAATCTGCCTGGGGAGATAATACCCTTCTTTACCTTCAGCTAATCCACTGTTGGTCCCGACCACATTGTTACTTTTTTAATATCAAAATTCATTTATTATGACAAGTACTTTCATGGAAGCACTTCATATTCAAGGAGAAAGAGATGCAAGGTGATTGCATCTAAATCCCTCAACTAGGCTAAATAATACAGTCAGCTGGTGTCCCAGAGAGCGGAGACGCTGATGAGGGGGTGTTGTTCTATCACAGGTCACGGCTTGGGAGGGGGGATTACCGCAGCATCATTTCATTCTGTGTCCATATCCAAAACCTGGATTAGTATCAGGGAGAGGGATTAGAATTTATTATTATGCTCCACGCACCGGCATCTGTTAAGGGCACCAGTCCTTGAAAACATATTTTTGCTATTAAGCAAATGCTGGATGAGGAGGCAGCCTTTGTCTTTGTCTTTGGTGAGGGGATGTGGAGTGGGTCAGTAGAGCTGTGATCCCTTATTTTCTCTGAGTCAGTGTGATGATTTGGGCCTGTTGTGAGAAAAGGAGATACCCATTGAAGATAATAATGAAACAATAACAGTATTATATCTAGTTTTTACTCGATAAAACCAGAAGATGCAAAGTCTGATTGATAAATCCATGGCTTAATGTAAAAGGGGTCAATTCTAGAAAACCTTGTGCGTTTATTTTTTGTCACATAGTCCCCTCCCACATGCACACACCTAGTCCAGCGACCATGGAACATATGGACAGTGGACATCATCATCATGGTCAAAATGACAATCACTGAACTCGCTCCTCATCTCAGAGGTGGTAGTCTGACGCCCAGGCCACACATCCTGCGTGAGCAGCGTGTCTGTGTCGTCTTACCTCTTGCTTATATCTTTTCAGTGTCGGTGTTTACAAATTAGAGCAGCCACACAGCAAGCATGAGAGGCAAGTGACACGAGCCTCTCACGCACACCTGCATCCACGCAACATTAGAGCTCAGGAGTCTCGCCTATGTTTCCCGCGAGCCGCGTGAGTTTCTTTGCTAAAATAGACGATAAATAATCTGTTGACAGGCACAGATATTTCTTAAAGTAAACTAAACGAGTGATGAGGGATTGCTGGATATTCTAGTCTTTTTATCATTAATTAATTAATTTATAAAATACAATTGAGCACACTCCTTTCTGTCAAAACTTAATTTGAGTTGAATTTTAATGTTATGTAATGATGGTAAACATTGGAAGGAAAACTCGGCAGAGAGACAGGGCTGGCAGAGGCAGCGCTGCAGCGGCACCAGTTACACATTCTGCTCAGGTACATGCAGAATGTGTGGCTCGGGCGTGAGGGTGGCGTTTAAGCTATAAAGTTGGGCACGACAAATATATCAGTTTGCCGATATTACCAGCCAATATTGATCTATTGCAGATATATTGCTATCGGCATTCATGTTCTCTGATATGCGCAGATATTAATCCTGGTTTTAAAGGCTGTAAAAAATACTTGGGCTAGTGCTTTCACATGGTTTAATTATGTAGTTTGTCCAGTAGAGGGCGGTCTATTATTTAATAATGAATAAGTGAAGTGTTTACTGGTCAGTGCACTGATGTTTGGAGTAAAGTTATCCTGCCTCCATTACATATTTTTGTCACAATATTTGATAACATGCTTCTAATATTGGCACCAGTATCAGCATTGGCACCAAAAATTCCGTATTTGTTGGGTCATGCTATAAAGGACAAGTGTTGGACGGGTTAAAATCTGCATTCCTGGATGGCTGCACAAAGCTGATGTCCATTTTTTTCATGCAGTGCTGGCTCATCTTAATCCTCTGTCCTCTACATATTGCATGATTCCATCTGAAAGAAACTTTACACCAGTCTTCGTATAGTGAGCACCGTCTTGTCTCTGAGGAGTTGGGTAAAGGTGTACAAGCGCTCCGGTTTTAATCAACACAACAAGTATCTGGTATCTTCAAGTGACATCCAAACTCATTAACTTTCTGTCTAACTCTCAAGCCCAATGGAATTATTTGATACTCGGTGCATAATTACAAAATTAAACTGCTGTACAGTTCTGAGTTCTGTTTAAAAAGGCGAGGCTGATTTGTTTACAAAGCTAAATCCATTTACTGTTTACTTCATGAAACATCATTGTCTCTGGAGCTGGCATTTGATTATTCTGTGCATTTGTCAATAGCATTTATCTTCATGCTCAGATGCACTTCAGGGAACACCTTATGCGGGCAGCTACTTTGAGACAAATGATTAGAGTTAACCTTGAAGTATTGATTTTCTGCCATCATGTACATGTAGTATATATCTGTGGCTATGTGGTCATTCCTCTCTTTCTTTTTTCCCTCTCTGTGCAGAGATACTGAACGGGGGCGTTTACGTCGACCAGAACAAATTCCTGTGCCATGCGGACACCATCCATTGGCGTGACATTATCAAGAACCCCCAGGCAGAGCTGCTTGTGGTGCCATCCAACAACAGCAACCTTGGATGTGAGTACCGCACGTGGGTGGCAACCAGTGCAGCTAGCAACTTTGGCTGAATATCTTTTGGGGGTTTTTTTTTGATATCTTCTGTGAAATGAGAAAGCAAACCTCACACCAGCATACCGTAGAAGTACACACACAAGTACACACTTCCCCTACCAGTTGCAGTCGTGCCCTATCTCTCTTTATTCATTCTGTTTGCCTGGCGGTCATTTGGAAGCGAAATCACATAGTGTTAGATCAACGTGTGAACCTTTCCATTGTAGTGGTATGGTCACGGCTCTGCAGCGAGGCCCATGGAGCTGCTGTCTGCTGTGCTCTTTTTAAATCTCAGTGAATCTGACAGCTGGTTTGAAGCTGCCCACTTCCCCTGGTGCCCCCCTCCTCCTCTGCGGTCCTCGCAGTCCCTCAGCTCCCTCTGCTTTGGACATAACAGGCGTCGCTATCCAGCGGACATTCTGTGTCAGAAGAACTGGCTGTTGCAGACGGACTCTCTAAAACTTTTTTTGCACATTTATGGACAAGCCTTATGTTTCTTTTATTGTAGTGACAGGAGGAGCAAAGAAGTTTCTTTGGGCCCCTTCGTATCACAACACGTCAGGGTGAACAATAGGGACAGCTCAGGCGCCGAATAGCGAGAGAAGGCATGAACAGTTGGGGGAAATGTTGAGAGATCCTTTGATGAAAAGGCATGATGACCTTTCTTTGCTTGCAGACTGAGCAGAGCAAAATCGGCACGGCCTCATGACACCAGCAGGGAGAAAGACATCATGCAAAGCTAGTCGCCCTAAAATAAAGCATTAAGAGGACACTTTAAAGTGCAGTATGTTTAAAAAAATGCTATTTTGTTGATAAGTTGGCACTGATGGAGGAGGATGAAAAGCAACAAAGAGGGGGTTGGCCAAAAAATGACAACAGAGCGTGTGGGAGTTGAGGTTGCCAAACTGGGGGCCTTTGCTGAGCCGTGGTTAGTATTTAACATTTACAACCCCACATTGGGAGTGGTTGAAGGGGCCGGGTGACAATCTGCTGCACTGTTCCACCTACTCTGTAATTAACCCATAGTCAATTAAGTCTTGACGATGGGCCACAGGCAGATGAAGGCTGCGAGCGCTCTGTCAGGTCCCACTTTGCCTGTGCAACACTTGACGGAAGGGAGTAGAAATCTGTCTTTCATGCTTTTATTTTCTACAGGCCACAAGTTGCCACAGTGTCTCTGTGTCTTTTGGCGGATGAGAGGAGGACATTCGACAGATCCGTCACTGTCACTAGTCGGGGAAGTTTTCAGGGTGTGCATTAGAGGAAGTTTAGGCTTTTGGTGTGCTTAGAGGCTGTAGCTTGATGCGTGTTTGTGTCTAAACAACATCCAAAAGTTTGCAAAGGACTGTCTCATGCACAGTCTCTCTGTGTGTGTTTCGCAGGCAGACGCTGTCATCGCTCATGCAATGGACGCTGCTGGGGCAATCAGGAAGACCAATGTCAAACCTGTGAGTATGCACGCACACGCTTAGTTATCTTAAAGAGCCACAGGCCTGCAAATTAGGGTGTGACTGAATTACAGATACTGACGTAAAGAAATAGGTCAACATTTCAGCAAATAACATTTGTCGTTGTCCTGCCAGAAGTGAGGACAAGACTGATGACAGTTAAACTCTGCCTTTAGGGCCAAGGTGCAGGATTTAGTGGTGAAACTGCAAATTGCACCCAACTTAATTTCCCTCCATTCACCTTCCCCTCCAAGCACACAGAACCTAAAAAACACAAAAAATGCAAATGGCTCTCTTAGAGCCAGTGTTGTCCGTTCTTGGCTACTGTGGGAACATGGTATTGCAACATAGTGGACTCCCAGAAGAGGACCTGCTCAATTAAAGTTAATGAAAACACAAGGATTGCAATTTTTTAGATGATTACACACTAATGAAAACATACTTGAGAATATTATATTCTGACACATTCTACAGATATATTTCGCTAAATCCTAAACACACTTAAAGTCATTACAGAGCTGGAGCCAGGAAGTGGTTAGCATAACGTTAGCTTTTCCTCACTGAAATTGTGAAAGTTAACAGTAACCATTTTTAAATTTTTTATCTAAATAGGAATTTTAGGAAAGAAAGATACTGTGTTAGTTATTTTTAGTGATTTTAATTGACATTTTTTGCAACTTTGAGCAAAGCCAAGCTCGCTAGTGCCTCTGTCTCTGGTCTTGCTAAGTTAAGTTAGCTTCTTAGCTAATTAGTTGCTAAGTTACCCTAACTAGGACTTGATTCTAGCTTTGTATTCAGTGCAGAGACACAAGGCTAATAACAATCCTCTCATCTCACTTAAACATTGCAGTAGGTAACTTCCGCCAACAAGCTAGCTTCTAACATTAGCTGTAGCATGAGACTCCGTAAGATACTGCGCAGCAGCCATTTGCGCCAGCTTGTTTGTTTATTTACTTTTATTTTGTCTGTTGTTTCTTTATATTTTAAGTTCACTTTGAACCATGATGAAATGGTCGCAGGGAAAGTTGCAGCGGAGTAAACTGGTCCATCTCAGCTCAAGCTTGAGCAGAATGAGCGTGTCGCTTGCAGCTAATCAGCACCTACAGATGTCACCTGTCGCTCAGAAGCAACAGCTTCTTAGTGTAGACCATAATTTAGGATCGAGAGCACAAAGAGCATCACCAATTGGGCAAATAGAACGGGAGAGATAGGATTTTTACCAATCCTGATAACAGAGGCATGATGGGAAAACACAGAGATCTTGCGATGCTCTCAGACCACATCATTTACTAATAGCTGTCTTTGGGTATTATTGCATTTTTTTACGAAATAAATATAAAAAAGGTAAGACTATCTATCCCAAAGTTACCTACTGCAGCTTTAAGAATAGGCTATATGTAATTAGTGATCCTCAGAGTTTAAAAAAGGCGTTAGTGATCTTGTTAATCCATGGGTTCCACAACACAGGTGTGACCAATGAATATCTTCATTCCATTAAGTGTCACGACAAGCCAGGCCAGTGAGTGAGCATGCACAGTACCAGAGCTCTGGAACAAGCTCACCTAAACTGAACCAGCCATCGTTAATGACATTAATTTCACCTGTGATTTTCCTACCCTGACAGCCCAAAATGCCCATCATGAAACCCATCAGGTTATTAGGTGAATAATAATAGCAGAGATCTGGTACTGTGCATGCTCACTCACTGGCCTGGCTTGCTGTGACACTGAATGGAATGAAGCCATCGTTAGTCACATCAGTGTTGGTCCTTGATAGAACAAAGCCAGGCTAATTAATCGCACCTGCTTTCAGTCTTTATACTAAGCTAGGCTAACCAATTCCAAACACCAACACGCAGGTAAGAAGATGATATTAATCTTCTCATCTCACTATGAAGAAAACTTTAACAAGTTATCCTTAAATGTGTTTAGTCTGTGTTTTCTTTTAACTTTGTAAATAGCTAGATTAGCTTTCCCCCTTGCTTTCAGTCTTCATGCTAAACTAGACTAACAGTTTCCCTCCTTTAGCTCTGTATTTGTACACACAAGCATGAGGATAAAATCAATATTTAATATCAACCTTCTCAGAGTTAGGAGAATGAGTGTATTCCCCAAATGCTGAACTATTTCCTTAAGCCACCAAATATAGCGATAACCTAAATTCAGTGGAAAAGACTTTAAAAGAGTATTTAAATTATCGTGAATCACCAGAACTCAGCGTGGAGACCATGCTAATGAAATTCTGTTAAACCAGATATTAGTTTACGGCATGGTGACTCACTGTATTTACTGAATGACGGGGGCAAATTGAGGTTATCATAAAATCTGCTTCTAAAATCTATGATCTGCTTAATCTGTTTTAACAGAGATTTATTATTTTGTGGTTGCACCAGCCCTTGGGTGCACATCTGTTTGTAGCTGTTTCTCCTTAGATTTTTAAGCTCAAAGACCAAAATCGAGGACAAGTTCTCCATTTTTTTCCAGTGTTTTTTTTGCAGCTTTGGTGAGAGGAGTTGTTGATGATCAGCATAACAAAAGAAAATGAAAATAATCAAGTAGAAAGAAACAATGGAAAGACAAAACAGGAAGTAGGGTAGCTAGTGAGTTGTTAGTTTTCTGTATAATTGCTGTACTGCTGTTCTATTCATGTCATCAGGATCTAGAGAGGAACTGGCCTGTTTTTCAGAGACTAATAGACGACAGGGCCTTGTTGTATTTTTCACTGCTGCATCATTATGTTCCCAACACAGCAGAGAGTGAGCACAGCAGTTTTTAATGCCTCAGATTCAAGCTCCTGCTGACTCGCTGGCTGCTGTATCTCCTACTGTACCAATAATGTGTGGGAGGCTGTTCTTTAGCACAAGTATTGGAGCAACTTTAATGCACTAGGTCTGAGCCACATCCAAGTATCAGTGATGCACTAATAATACCGACTAATACAGCTTCCTTTGAAGTGGTTTTGCAATAAAATGCAGGACAGGCAGTAAATATTTCCCCGGTTGCCACAAGAGTTGGCAAAGCGAGTGATGAAGCCAGGCTTTCTGGGAATTATCAGCACAGTTGGAAGGTGGCGTTAGCCAATCGGTCCACTTGGCTGAAAACAGCCATTGTATAAACACAAATATGGTGTCTCAGTGAGGTCCAGCGCTGTGGAACTTATTTTTTAAACTTTATTTATCGAGGGGAAAGCAATTGTGCTCACTCCAGAAAAGACTCACTTCGGAATTGTACCTGGGAGCTGCCAAGCACAACCAGTGTAAAGATTCTCGCCACTGAACTGAAGCTGAAGCTGAAGTGGTTGGAGGATAAGAGGCTCGTCTATAGAGGAAAGCTGTGTTCCAAATCGCATACTTTTGTAAATGTACTTCACTGCCGGGCACTTATTGTGTTGAGCTCTAATCTCCACAGGGCAGTGTTGTCCCAAATCGCGCACTGCCATTTTGCACTTAAGGGAAGTGACGTTTTTATTCAGCCGCCTCTATTTCTTCTTCTACTTCTTTTTTGACAGCGAATTGCAAACAGAGAGTGGACAACTATTCCCAGTATTTGACAGCCATTTTTACGCACCATTCAGTTCATTTAACTTGTATGTAAGAATGTTCTACAGTAAAAACGGCAATGTATCAAACATAAACCAAACTCACACCACAGCGTTAATGCCTGATTAAAATGTGCTGCCGTAGCTAGGAGCAGGTTAGCTAGCTAGCAGCTGCTAATGTTAGCTAGCAAGCTAATGGTACCAAATCATTAGACCCAGCAAACATTACTGACAGCAGCTATCTGACAACAGTACATATACATAGTGGTGCTTAACGCAAAAACATGTATAACTTACATCTGTACTGCGCGACATTTACAGTCGCCAGGTTGGTGGCGCAAGAAATTGGCTGTAATCCCCTGCCACCATTTTGAAAGTTGAGAAGTTTGTGATGTAACTTCCACTACGTCACCAAAATGAGGTTTGTTGAGGATGTGAAGTGTCCATCATTCTACACTCCATTTTTAGGACCGTTTTGAGTTTGCGATTTGTACACTGCATTAATGCAATTCGCACACTTTTCCACTCAAAATATTAAGTGTTCAGTATATGCGATTTGGAACACAGCTGAAGAGTGGAGGTTGCACTCCATGTTTTTAAAGTCCGTCCGACCTTGTGGCCGCATCCAAGATGTCCGACCTTTAGGCTGCCGAAGCCCCTAATTTGTTTCTGCCTTTGTATGTTTGTGTGCACCTCTACCGTGAGAGGAAGGATGAGGGTGGTGTTGTTGTCTCTTTTTATGAGTGTGAATGTGCGTGTATGTGTGTCAGACCTTTAAAGCTGTGCCTTTTCATTTCCTGGACAGTGACAAAGACGGTGTGTGCAGAGCAGTGTGACGGTCGATGCTTCGGGCCCTACGTCAGCGACTGCTGCCACCGCGAGTGTGTCGGCGGCTGCTCGGGCCCCAAGGACACGGACTGCTTTGTACGTCAGATTGTACACACACACGCACACAAACTCAAGCTGTTGCCCTCTTCATCACACCTTTCTTCTTTTTCTTAACTTTTTCCATTCTTTGTCTTTTGCTTTTCCCGTCTTGCTTCCTCTCCTTCTCATATCAGCCTCACACACGCATCCGAAGACCCTCGCCATCCTCCGTTCCGCGTGTCCACATCTTTTGTGCAACATCTGTTTGTCATCCTCACTGCCTGAAAATGATCCACTTTGTTTACCAGCTGATAAATTGTTTGTCATTTTACAGGGCTGTAAAAGTCTGACGTAACGGCGCTTTTCAAAGAACAAATTGGTGATTCAGTGTTCCAATTAGTATCCCTTTTATCACCTCAAGTTCTTCCTATTTCGCAAACTCGTGCACAGCGCACACGCACACCCTTACAGCGATGATATTGTAGTTGTAATTCACCGAGAGGCTCATCCAATTCAATTACTGCCGCTCCAGCCCATGGCCACAGACGACAAAACACTTAAGAGGTTTATGGGAAAACATTTTACCATTTACATCATGGCTGTGGATCAATGGCTCCAATTTTTCCTCCTGTTTTACGTTCAAAACAACCGGGGACAGATGCTTGATCCGCATGTCATGATCCAACGTAAAAATGAAATGCTGCTGTAATACAGTTTCACTCACAGTGACTTATGTGAGAATCACAACACCTCCCCTCGCTTTAAGTCGCTGCCTTTGCCTCCATGTCTCCCCCATGAGAAGTCTGACCAGCATCCTCTGCTGCCGTCTCACTGTGATTGTGTGTTTCCTCAGGCTTGCACCAATTTCAACGACTGCGGAGCGTGTGTGACCCAGTGCCCTCAGCCGTTTGTGTACAACCCCACGTCTTTTCAGCTAGAGCACAACCCCAGAGCCAAGTACACCTATGGAGCCTTTTGTGTGAAGAAGTGTCCACGTAAGTCTGCTTCAGGCTCTAGCATTTGCAAGCAGATATAGTTCCTGTAACATTATCCTGCTGGATCAAGATGCTCATTATTACGCTCATAATTAAGTTTTATAGTCTGTGAACCGGTGTCAATTAAAGAGGCATTTATCCTCAATCTATCCTGAAATAAGACTCCAGACTATTATTTCCAGTCAAGATAAATTACCCAAATATAAATAAATTGTGTATCTCAATCAACTATTCGCTTCACCATCTGTTTTAGCTTCTAACAGCTGAAAAAAAAAAAACCCAAACAAAACAAATCTTAGCTTCTTCTTTCACGGATGTGGAGTCAAGAGTGCAGCAGTAATTCAGCGAGCGTGCATCAAAAGTCAAGCTTCGTCGACAGATTGCGTATTCGAGTTCCGCTGATCATCAAATGAGAAAACACAAGTTGCACTTCACCACTGCCTCAACCGAGTGCTAATTTGATTCATTACTTTTGTTGAGCGATATAGCCCTAGACCATTAGTTTTGATCATTATACAAATGTGATTAAAATACCATCAATACTTTACTATTAGAGAGTTCCCTTTTGGGAAACTGCTTTACAAGTAAATGTCACATTTTCATTTGATGTGTTCAGTCTATCCACTGCGAAAAAGTCCACTAAGACTGACGTTCTTTTTGTGCAATTGCCAGATAATTTTGTGGTGGATCACAGCTCCTGCGTTAGAGCGTGTCCCAGCAACAAGATGGAAGTGGAGGAGAACCGCATCAAGATGTGCATCCCCTGCACCGACATCTGTCCTAAAGGTAAACCAAGAATGTTAGTCCGAGTTTGCTCTGTGCAGGATAATCTCACGTCAAAATAAGCTGTGAAAAATTTCTAAATGCTGGGCCAAACCAATCATAATGGTTAGAGTCATTTGGCATTTAATTATATAAAATATATATATATATATGTATATATATATATAATATATTTACCAGGCCCGAATGATATATCGCTTCGCTGATATTATTGGCCGATAATGGTGGTATCAGTGTATGCGCTCCAATATGTGCCAAATTTAAAACTGTGTTCAAAGGTTGGAAAAAATTGCTTGGACTAGTGATATGAATAGGTGTAATTACAAGGTTTGTCCAGCTGATGGCAGGCTGTTATTTAATGATAAGTAATAAGTAGGGCATTTAGCGGGGCATGACAAATATATATTGGTTTGCTGATATTATCGGCCAATTTTGGTCTATCGCAGATATATTGGTGTAGGCATTTATGTTCTCTGTTATGCGTAGATATTAAACCTGTTTTTAAAAGCTGTAAAATGCTTGGGCTAGTCATTTAATATGGTTTAATTATGTAGTTTGTCCAATTGACAGCGGTCTGTTATTTAATAACTAATAAGTGAGGTGTTGACTGTTCAGTGCACTGATGTTTGGAATTAAGTTTGTTGTGATGATGTCAGATATCCTGCCTCCATTTCATATATTTGTCACAAGTATTTGATAACCACATTCAGGCAATGGTTTGTATATGTATAATATCGACCAATTTATGGGATATTGGAATATTCTTGCTTCCTGATATCAATATCGGCATCTGCCCCAAAATCCCATTATTAGTTGGGACCTAATTTATAATCTTATACACGTCAAAGTTTGACACTTTGAATAACCCTTAACTACTACTTGTCCAACTGTGATGAAACTGGAATAGTGATTTATTTCTCTGCCCATTGGCCTGGAGGTGCCTGCATCACTCATGACCAGTTACTATTGCCTTGTAAGATTGTCAATTTGTCTTAGGGCAGCAATACACTGACAGCATGGCAATTTTTTGCACTTCATGCCGACATACTGGATGTAATGTCAGTAGGACAGCACACAGATGCATGGATACATGCTAAGGACAGACATACATGGCAATGTTCCCGGTCTATATTGTGGAAGTAATGGGATGAAAATCAGGATTCACACAGATAATTCAGCCATCTTTCTCACTTCCTCCACCTCCTGGCGTCCTGTAGAGCTTATGCAGTTAAACTATTTTAATCTCATAGCTCTATGTTAACACTGGATCTACAGTAGCCCACATGAATTTCTTTAAAAGCTTTAAATGTGGTTAATTTTTACAGGGACAAGCTTTGCTTTCAGTTATGACACTAAATAACCTTAAAGCTGATATGTTTGTTTTTATGTACCCCCCTACGAAATATCAACATCTTTTTTAATGTCAGGGTAAGGCAAAACCATTTTTTGTACCAGGATTCTTCCCTGCTCAAGTTTCCGTCATAAAATTCAGATACTTATTAGTTTAAGTACCCTCGCAGTCTTTTATGTGGTTGATTTTAAATGCAGATTTGACATGATGCAAAATAATCTTTCTGCATGTTAAATGTATTTATGCGCTTTTTAAAGGGTTAATCTCTTCTCATATTCTGCGTGTGAATATCTACTGGGCACACATTACATATTGGAGGATTAATATGACAAATGCGGTATTAACCGAAGGTCACATGTTTGATCCCCACATGTTAATTAACACGAAAGGGTCTCACAACGATAAAACTGCCCTTACCTTCCCAGTAATTACGGCTCATTTTGTGCTAAAGAGTCAGCTGACTGCCTTTAAATGTCTAATGTGAAATTAAACAGCATCATCTCAGTTCAATATGGAGGATTAGCCCTCTCATCATATTGTTCTCACAAAGGTAACTGATCTGCCCTTTTCTGTTTTGAGGGAAGACAATAGTGCTTTCCTTCAGGCTCCATGTACGGGCTCTGGCATCCATTGATTGGTTAATCTCTTGATTACATCGTCACGCAGCAGGGAGGGGTTAATGAGGGATAGCCCAAGGAACTGTGGGAAATGATAACAAATTAACATTTCAGATATGGAATTGGCTGGTATAAATCACTATCAAAAACTGGTTACACCACTTAATGCAAGCCTTATTCATCATCCCCTCTGCCTCTGTCAGAAATACTTGGCTCACACTAGACCGCCAGTTTAATTAATGCAGATGTAATGAATTCATTATAGGGAGGAATTGGCTGTGGATTGGCTCATGCTTTCATCAAAAGAATTCCAATGCATGGAGAGGGGCCACAGCCTTGTCCATGCACCAAAAGAGAGGGCATATTTTCATAAAAGAGTTTGAAGAATTAAAGTGACAAATAGCTAACGGTAGTTTCTTAAGATGAGGTCCCTGCTATCCAAGGTCACACAGCAGGTAATTTGTTCGTACCAAATGAGACTTAGAAGTCGGTTATCTTGAAAAATATGTGATTGTGTGTGTTTCTTCTGTTTCCCTTTAGTGTGTGATGGCATAGGGACGGGCAGCCTGCAGACAGCGCAGACAGTGGATGCCAGCAACATTGATAAATTTGTCAACTGCACCAAGATCAATGGCAACCTCATCTTCCTCATTACTGGTATCAAAGGGTAAGTGAGAGTTTGAAACATCACACTCAGTACTTTCAAAGGTTTTCTCTTGTACCTACCCTTGGTAAGTGCTACCATTAGCTACTAAATGCTAATACCACCATGTGAAACAGCTAACTTCTGAGAATTTTTTTGATGATTGGCGCTGGACATGTTGTGTGCAGTGGATTTATCAGAGCTTTTTCAATGAAAATGCTGTTGACGAGGCCTGACCGAAATATCGGTTAGTCGATATTATCAGCCGGTAAAGGTCCACAGCAGATATTTCAGTACTGGCGTTTATGTTCTCCGATATGCGCCAATATTAAAACTGTCTTTTATGGCCGGGGAAAAAAACGCTTGAACGGGTGTTTTAAAATTGTGTATTTACATAGTTTGTCCATC
>JAQFJB010000017.1:6094192-6104698 GCA_029874875.1 Naso minor
AAATAAGATTTAAATTTTTTGATTCAATATAAAAATGTTGATTGCTCAAAAACTGAATGAACCCTTTAAATGTTGTAAATCTGAAGTAATTCAACATTACATAGGTCCCATATACCTCAAATTCAATGGTGCCATACAGAATGTCCTGTCTGTTGAAGGAATAAAACTTAGATTTCTTACAGAATTTTGGATGGCCAAAGTTGATTTTTACTATTAAAAGCTGAAGTTCAGTTTGTGGTCTAAAATTCTGAGCATCTCAGTTTCAACCTCCCCTGCTGTCATTTGACTTTGACATTGTGCACACGTGTCTCTCTAACAGCATCCTTTGAGAACATTCCACACGGGTAACAAAATGTCCAGAGGGGTGTGGCATGGGGTTAAATAACTGTTTAATATTATGCTGAACTTTGCATTGTTTTCTCAGCGGGGAGAAACAGGAGATTTTCATTTTCATTCATGCGGGTGGAAGGCCAGTTAAGCCTGGTGCTGTGATGGGATGCAGCAAGGGTGTGTCACCTGGAATCGGCTTATTTGCTGAGAGACAAACCAAAACCCTCTGGAGCCAACATACCATTGGATCCAGTGTCTTCTCAGTGCTCTGCTTTCAGTCTCACACAAACATATGAGTCATGCCTGCACTGCTGCCGCATAGGGGACCAACCTCAAAAATTTACATTGCCAGATGGTGCACCTGCTGTATCAGAGAGAGGCTGCTCTGAGCAATTGTCAGGGTTTGTCAGAGTCATTCAAGATATGCACTGGTGTGAGCTCATGACTGTCCCATGAGGTCTTCATATGAGTTTAGATGAGGCTGCTACCAGTGTTGAGTCCAAATTCATCCCCTCAGTGGCATCCACACCCACAACCTCACAGAACACAAAAGCTGTGAGCACAACAGCTTTCTGTTTTCGTGTCAGTGATGAAGAAATCCTCTGGACCACATGTGGTTCATTAGTCATGACTTTATATGCATTCCTCATTGTTGAGATCACACAACTTCCCCCAGAGGGAAGAGTGTCAAACGTGTTTGTGGTCATCACGTCGTCAGGCAGAACGTTACGGACAGTATGGGTTTTTATGGATGCAGATCTAAACAGTTTGTGGATGCCGGCAGGATAAAACAATTGATGATAAAGTAATGAAAAAGCGAGTTTAAAGATGAGACTGCACGCTTGATAGTAGGACCAAGAAAAGCTGAGGTAATGTGAGTGATGAAATGTTGTTTTGTCTATATGCACGAGGGAGAAACTGAGAAAGAGAAAGAGGAAGCAGGTTTTGAGCCTTGACAGTTGGTGGATTTTCTATTATGTATGTGGGCAGGTGGGCCTTACAGCTCCCTGCAGACCTCGCAGCAGTCCCCAATGTCCTGCCTTTGACTTTGGGCTTTGACCCATAGAGCCTGTCAGTTGGAAGGCAGACCAGTGGTGACAAAATCCCTCCAGATCCATGCCATGGACAGAGGGGTTAGCGGAAAGGGCAAGGTGGCGACTGGAGAGTTGAGACTGTCTCTCTCTTTGATGTGTTTTCTTTGTGTGAATTGGTCAAGCGGAAGCAGCACAAAAGCCTTTTGTTGAACCGGCGGTCATTCAATATTAAACAGCAGGTTGCTTTCTTTGCTGCAAAAGAGATCAGATTAGCTGAAAACACTCCTCGCATGTTGGAGGATGGGCTGCAATGCGAAGGAATGAAAGAGAGTGAGTAGATAAAAGTTTTTCTGAAATGATTTTTCAAAAATGTTTTAATTATTCAAAGGGGCACTCCAGCAATTTAGAGTTGCAATGTCATAAAGTTGGGAAACTGGTGAGAGAAACCTTAAAAAATAGAATGGTCAAATTTCAGGCTGTAGTACATCGATTTTGGTCCTCAAAACTGCAAAAAAATTGACTACAATTCCCATAATGCAACCTAATTTAGAACTTTTATTAGACCACTGTCTGCTCTGTAAACACCCAGCCCTTTCATATCTCACACCTCCCGCTTGTACTTCCTCATTTTGCTCATTTTGTAATGGTCCAGTAAGTGACAATCTTTTTTTAAACATTTATGCCATCTCAGTTGATTCTTGACTCTACATTTGGAAAACTGCATTAAACACTGCTTTTTGTGTGTTGAAAGAAGGCTACGCTTTTCGTCACTGCAACTGTGATGAAAAGATATCTGTGGATAAAAGCTGTGATCATTGTGGCAGGTGATACAGACAGGGACAACAAGCTACAGAGTAAAAAAAGGAATGTCCTCTTTCATGTGATTGCAGTGAAAGGCCAAGTAGAAATAGAAAGAAATGTGGGCAACAGGAAGGGACCTGTCATTGTACCCCCGTTTGTATGGCAGCAATTAAAGTACAGAGGAGGGCTCACTTAACTGCTTTTTTTCTGTTGTGATTATATAGCTAGGAGAGGAAAGGCAACAACCGCAAGGGAGCTTCACGCAGGTTTTCAACCCATAAGACTTTCTAAGAGACTCCAAAATTGTTTGCCTGATCAAATAACCGAGTTTTGCAGAAATGCCTTGAGCAGTAAACAGCGCTTCCATGGTTCTGGTTTGGGGCGTCCAAACAAGGAGTTTGTTGTATTGCAGCATCGCAAAAAATGAGAAATTCAAAGTGGCTGGAAAGAATGTGGGATCTTCATGATCGAGGCAACTGAAGTTTGGACTGAGGTTTTAGGAGCTGGTGCCAACAGGCTGAGCTGGTGTCACTTCAGCAGCCTTCTCCAGTTTGATGAGTGAAAACAATGTGGCAACATTTTTCCTGTTCTCATTAATTTATTTCTATTATTTTTTGCATAAGAAATGGTTGGTAGAAATGGCAGAATAAAAAAAATGTAAAACTAAATAGATTGAATGCCCACTTGAGATTTCTTTGTCTTTTAAAAAAGGGTAAATGTGCAAAAATAGCTCAGTGTATAAATTGGCTAATACCTGAAAGGCATGGTCCTCCAACCTTGGTATATCAAGACCCCATCTGGGGTCTCCACATGTTTAAATGGGATTCTTTTGTTCGTACTCTATAGTGCCAAAATTGTTGATAATAATAAGCCAAATTTGTTGATGTTGCAATTTTCAGTTAAAAGAAATCATTTCGATCACTAGGACCTTCTACAATTAAAAAATGAACACTGTCTCTCCACTCCTTTTTCTTTCAATGACAGCAGATTCAAAATAGGACAGGAAATGAAGGCAGTCTTTGTGTGTTTTTTAATAAAATGTGTTCCAATGCAAATTTTTTGAACACCACATTGGTGTTGTCGCAGCCAGTTCAGTGTAATTAGTTCTTGATTTATCCAGTTGTAAATCAATCCGCAGCCTGTAACAAAGCTGAACAACAATGATTAATTTGGCTCGGTAAAATTTTCCAGTATTACATTGTTTAATGTGGACAAAAAAAAACTCAAAGAAAGGTCAAGTACTCATATTTTGTGGCCAGTTTGCATTGTGAATGCCCCAATTGGCAGTGCTTGAAATTTTAAAGGACCTTATTACCTAAAAGTCACAACTCTCGAACTGCTAATCTGCTGACCTTTTCGTCTAGAAGTTATGTTCGTAAACGAGTAATTTGCTAATTAGTTTGCAACTAATCTCTAACAGCAAATACATTTGGAGAAAACACAGTGCCACCTGAACTTGCTGTATGTTTTTCTGCAGACTAGTCAGCTAATAGTACCACTAGCTGAATGGCTAATTTAGCTAACAAACTACACGCAGGTACTAGCTACAGCTAAAGAGAGCTACAGTGAAGACGATAGTGGGCAGCAGCTGTCCATATTATTGAACACATTTTCACCTTAACCAAAACCACAATTTTTCACCCACAACCCAGCAATTACGTTTCACACCACAACATAACCCAGAAAACAAATTAGAACCATGGACCTGTAGGACTGTATAATCCTATTTTTGGAGGCTGGGTTTAATCTGCACCTTTTTCTATATTTAATCTGACACCTACTCAAAATTACCAATATTGGTGAATGTGTAAAATTTGCAACTTGGATGAGATTGTTAAGTCTTTATTATCTTTTTTTTTTTTTCAAGCACTGTACTTTTTCCAAATTTTAATTTTAATTAATTCAATGAGAATCTTATCAATGACGATTTAACATCTCCTCTTAGCAACATACGACACTATCAAACATCCCAACAGAGTTACTCTAGAGATCAAATAGAGCAGCGATTGCCCCATTACACTCAATTGTTTCAAACTTTCACAACTGAAGCCTCTGCAGGCAAAGTGCCAGTCAGTGCTGCTAAAAGCGCTGGAGTCACAGCAGTGATTTCCTCTGCCAAGCCACACAGAGCACCTGTGGGTGAGAAAGCACCACGAAGCTTGCCAAACGTTGGAGATCAAGGCGAGAAATTTTGTGTCGATGGTTTGCCTCAGAGGTCCTCCTGTGATATCTCACTACAATTACATCTTAATTCAGTTCAAATGAACAAATCTGGTCGTTTCTGAACCTTGAGGAAGTTTACAAGCTGTTATCTGTGGAACATTAGCATCTTTGCTTTATCTTTAACAGCTTTCTGTCATGTTTATTTTGTGTTTTTAAAGTGTGTTTGTGTGCATGAGCGTGTGAACGTGTTCGTTCAAGTAAGCCGTATCTGTTTGTCCTCTCTGTAGAGCACTTTCATCAAACTCTTGGAAAGAAAGAGAGGATTTTCACCCTTCGTTACTGAAATATTCAACTTGTTTATCTGGTCGTCTACCAAGTCAGAAGCAAAGGCTTTAGCAAAAGTGCAACGAAGGTACCGCGGCCAAAAGTTCACGAAGAAAACACATTTTCACTGGTACTGACCAGCTTCAAAAATGTCCTTGTTTCCAAGTTTTTTGTTTGCTTCAAACAGTATTTATAATGCTGTTTTGATGATATTATGATTATTTCATGAAGCAGTATTTTGTAGTCCCTTTTGAAGCTCTAATTCAATGAAATAGAGACAGCATTTAATATCAACGTAAAATATTCATAGCGTGTTTGAGCCTGTTTACACAGAGCGATGGAAGCGTCTGCCAAAACTGGGTTCCGAGAAGAAGGCAAAAAGCGAAACGAGAAGAAAAATACATGCACTGGTTTCTCCCTTGCTTGGCCTGAATTGCACTGCAGAGCCAGGCAAAGTATGTGTTTGAATTAAGAATAGATTAGCATGAAATACTGATGAGGGGACCTGGCCTCGCATGTTCCAGACAGCACTTCAGATTATCTGCTTACGATTGAAGAGTTCATTGCGGCAAAGGGAAGGAAAAACATTCCTGAACCTGAAGGTACAAGTTTGTCAATTCTTGGTTTTGTCCTCCAAAGGCCTTGGTCACCTTTTTAAAGTCCCATCATTTATTTTGCCTTCTGTAAAAGCCGTCATTTATGTTGTCTCCACTGACTAATATTCTTTGAAACATGCCTCGACGTTGGCCTGTGTTACCTGCTGCTACTCGTCTCAGCCCTAAACACTCTTGTGGCTCATGGCAACTGGTGTTTATGACTGATCACTTCTTTTAATTCTTACGTTTTACCGTTTCCTCCAAGCCAAGGTGCAGAGGCATGTAGCCATGTTGTACTGAAGTAAATCCTTCGATATTTCATCCCACCTTTGATAGGCTGCGTTAAGAGTCAAAATGTATAGTACAATATCACCTTGCATGGTACCCAAAGTGAGTGTTTTACTGCCTTCCACCTTTGTATCTCTTCACTGATGATAATATTGTATTCAAATTGCTGTCCAGGGAGTGAAATAACCAGATTTTTTTTTACTGAATTCAGTAGCACAAACTGGGAATCCTTATTTCTGAAAATTTTCATGGGATCGTTTCATGTATAATACCCAATATATATATTTTTTCCATATTATCAAGGATGTTTTTCTTCAAGGAAAAAGACTTGAATCTATGTTTTTTTCCTCACTATTGTGTCAATTCCTGTGCATTCTTGTCACGCTTGTTGCAATTTTAGTTGCTCTCTTTAATTGCACAAATCATCGCTTACAAGTGGGGGGTTTCATTCATTCTCTGTGTTTAAATGATCAAATTATAAATGTACAGAATCCTCGGGGGGCCTCCTCCGAAACTTATCTAACACACTTCAACAACAGATGTGAATAGTATTTTTATAAAGCACTGAAACGGCCGACGTGGTGAATTTGTAAATAAGGAGGCGATGCTTTGGATTTCTATGGTCTTCTCTCCTGATGCTGTTTTCTCCTGCAACTTGTACAAAAAAAGAGCCGTACATATTTGCTTTATGTAAGTGTATCTTTTGACTAATGGGAGTTTCATTTTAAAAGTGCTTGTTGACCCTTTCTCATGTGAAAAACTCTGTTCAGTGGCCCCTTTTCCAGAGCTTTGTGGCTGTTCTCATGTATTCTTTCAGTTTAGGTGAACAATGTAAGAGTGGTGATGGGTGGGAAATAGGCAGGGCGGGATTGGGGCTCTTCAATCCATCTGATATCTCTGTTTCACTTCCTTCATGCCCGCCACAGTTCATTTGTCACCCAGTAATGAGAAGACCCCAGAACAAGCGAACTATACCTTCTTTTCTCTCTTTGTCTCTCCCTCTTTCTGAGTCTCATAAAACTGAAACCAGTGCTGCCAAGCAACCCAGAGAACCAGCGTTTGGGATTCTCTGTTACCGTCTCTGCTTACTTTCTACTGGAATTATTACTGAGCCAAGTCTGACCTCCACCTCTTCCCTGAAAGGCAGAGCACAGCCTTCACAATATGACCTGTTTTTAGTTCATTTCAGATTTGTTTTGCATGCTTTTAGAGGAGACATAGTAGAGAGAAGGCGTTTTCCAATAACTCCTCCTCGATCGCCTACCTTAGCTTTCCATACTTTCCCCCCTTGTCCAAGTTTTGAAACCATACCCAAAGCTTTATATCATAGATATACCGTTCCTCATGTTTGTTACATGAAACTGTCAAAAGTATATTTTTAATTTAATATAAATAAAGATTGATTCAGTATATGTTGTGGTGCTTTGGTGGTGATTTTGTGCGTTTGTTTGTTTGGAGTAGATTCGAACATATTTGCAAGAGAAAAGGTTTTTTTAACAACACAATGTCAGGCCAAATCGCAATACAGTACAGTTCAGTGTACTTTAATCGTCCCCTTGGGAAAATTTTTATTGAGCTCAGTGCTGCATTAATATACGGGCTTCAGTAAAAACATACAAACTGTACACAGAAAACAGAAAAGGAGACACAACATTGCACCTGGCAACATACTGCGCTCTAATATCATTGCACAAGCCCAATAGTGCACTGCGCAATAACAGGATTGCACTTAAAAAAAATTGTAGGCTGTCATTGTTTGCTTCGCCAAAGTGTGAAAAGGACAAGTGTGTGAAGGTGCATTACCAGCAGGGGGCGATAATTTGCTCAATGCCAACAACTCCCCACTGACCAGAGATCAGCACGCATTTTATGCCAAATTTCCTTTATTCCAATAAAGCTTAACACAACACTGAGTAACTTTGACTGTGCCCCGGGGCTTCAAAACTGAAACTTCACGATTGCACATTAATACGTCGCACAAAAAAGCAATTTTAGTAAAATTGCGTCGTATTTTATGGAGTAAATGTCCTCTGGTTTCCCCTCAGATGTCCTACAACTGCTCTGTCTGTCTGCAGCCTTTTATTTAGTGGAACTGTCGCCAGCAACAACCCGCTACTGCAGCTGCAGCTTCAGTCTGCAGGCAGCCTACATGTTGCTTTCAGGAACCTCTGTAAATTACAGAGTTGAGGCAGAGCAGTTGGAGAACATCAGAGGGAAATTTTTTCTTCGGAAAACGTTAACGTTTCACGGATGTTAACATTAACATGCATCGTTTTGTTTTGTTTTCAAAGCTGCGGGTCGTGGTCAAGTTACATATTGTTGCTTAAAATTAAACTGCTAAAATATATTAAAATATAAAAAATAAAATATATCAGGCTACTTAACCTTGACTTTGAGTATTGTCATGTTAATTACATTTAACGGCAAGAGCTCACGGTTGCTAACACTAGTAGAAGGTTGAAGGAGTAACTGTTCACAAGTAGGCTCTTGAACACTTAGCTTTACAGCTAGCCGAGAAGCTAGCCCGTAACTAGGTTAACTGTACTGTCGCAATGCAACATCCACATAGACCAACACTTTAACAAGGGTATAGACAAATGTTACAGAGGAAATAATGGTCAAAGTCTGCTCTGAAGAAAGATAATATTTGATATCAACCAAATTACTTCAGCAATTTATAATAATTGTCCCGTTCTAGTAGAAAAAATAAGCAACATTTGGAATTCCACAGAGATTCGGTGTCTTCCTCAGAGCAAATGTTCCTGAAAGGATGCTTATGTATATGTAGAACTGGGGACCAGTTAGTCCCAGTTGACATGTTGCGATTACATGCCATATACATCCGAGGAATATAAGACCCTGGGAACTCAGGAATGACTCCATCCCATCGCTCGACATGCCACCCTGATGCCTGTAAATAGAGCAGAAAAATGAAAGCCCTCGACCAGTCGCTCTCACGCTCACTCTAACCGCTTCAATAATAAAATTTAACAGATGGTCTCTTTAATTAAGACGAGGACGCTCTCAAGTTACAGCATGCTTGTTTTGACCCGACTTCTTAAGATCAACATTACAGAAGTTGCACCGGAGGCGAGAATCTGCACCGCACCACACTTTCATGCTCAAAAGGACTTGCAGATGAAGACCAGCTGCATCAAAAGATCTGCAGTGTTCTCCTTCGCCTCCTTCCAAAAGCCAAGCCTCGAACGGGCTCATGTGTGGATATAACATTTTGCTCTCGATTTTCTCTCACCCCGTGCTGCGCTTAATCTGCTGTTTACCCAAGTGTTGGTTATGTAAACTGGCATAGGCAACATCGTTTGCTATGCAGCGCTCCTCCATTGCTGCTGCGTTCCCAGGCTTTCATTTCAATCATAAATAATACAAAACTGTCCAATGGCAGAATATGAGCCTTCTGAAGTCACTGATATTAATACTAATAAGGCGATGGGGTGCTTTAAGTAAACACTATTTATGAACCAGAACCCTCCTCCTCTCTCTTCCTGCTTTTTCCCCACTCTCTCTTGTCTGTTAGCCTCCTTAGAGCACCGAGACTCAATTAGTAAGCACATCTAGTTCCACCATAGTAATTTAGAGGAGTAGGGCTCTGCTGCAGAGTAACACTAACTATTTCCAGTTATATTCACATGCAGCTACTTATTCAAAATCTATATTAGGTCTGCCTGCTTGAATCACTGTCAAAAAAAATTGCGCTTCCCATTTGCTACGGAAAAGAAAATTTAATTGATACTCGCTCACTCCCATCCTAATGTTGAACTCACATAATGGGCAGATTATCTCGAACATTAAGCACACTTCCCGACAGGACTTTGCACATTATCACCCTCACCAGACAGCAAAGGGGGGGAGGTCATTGTTAATTTGGCAACTGCTGTATAACCATTTGTCAGTGTGTTACAAGTCTCCTTTATAGCCGCCGCTCTTGCAGTGAAGCCTGCTATCGCCGTCAGGAGATGGGGTTCAACTCAATCCCGGAGGCCTGTAGCAATTATACTTACAGCAGCCTTGTACACCTGTGACATAGCTCGCTGATGACAGCTCATAGCCGACAGACCGGGGCTGTTTAATTGCAGCGTGTCACCTTGACGGCGTGTTTTACCCACACTCCCCTGCACCAAAGTGAAGCAAAGCTCCACAAGCTTGATGATTCTTTTATATCACGGCCTGTGTTTCTTGCACTGCAGTTTTTCTTTTTACATGTATTCTCATCGTGATTCAAAAGCCCTGGAAATTCATCCTTACCACCAGACTGAACTATAATTCTCCCGTAAAATTACAGTCTTCAAGGGTGTACTTATTTCGTGACAAGTGGAACTACCTTCAAATGAAGAATTACTCCACTTAAATTGTTATTAGGAAGATAAACTAAACAACGCAGCATTATGTCAGAGAGCTAATATATCTGCCCGAGCATATTCGGATTAAAAATTTGAGTATCCACACCAGATTCCAGACATGTGGGCCTGGAAATTTAAACACCCAGTCACTGCAGCTCACCGCAGGCTGCAGCTAGTTTATAGGCCTATATCTAATATTGTGAGGCACAGGGTGCAGATATAGATTTCCACTAACAACAGAGTTATTTAAGACTGTGACGATTCTGAAACTGAGACCAGTGTCACGACACAAACATCAAAAATCTCCAGTTTTGTCCTAAGGGAAAGAAATCCCGCTATGTTTCACTGCCACTACCACTGCTGGGAGCTGCATCTTTGCTACTTTCACTTTTAATTTGATTCACACTGATGTGTCACAGCCGCTGTTCACCACCAGTCCTGTCCTAAAAAGGACAAAAACTCCTCGAACAGGACTTCTTTGCTTCTCTTAAACTTTAGTTTTGTCTGAGTGTTGAATGAACCAAACCGTAGCAAAACTGGAGTGTCAGCCAATATTGGATTTAGTGTTTTTACGTCACTAATGTTCAGTGCTAATTCTGGCTGATGGCTGAC
>JAQFJB010000017.1:6146444-6156488 GCA_029874875.1 Naso minor
CTGTGTTCTCACATGGGAGTCGGGATATCCGACCACTCCATCTGGACGTAGAGATGAGTGGAGAGAGTGTTGAGTGTCGGCTTCAGTCTCCTTTGCAGTCAGGGTGTACTCTGCAAAATAATATGTTCTTTAACTGTTGGTATTTAGCCACATTATCCCACATGATACCAAGAAAATGCCAAAATAAGAACTGATCTGCTGGTGAAAACTCAATTTAACTTTTCTTTTGTTGGAGCTTAATGGTATTGGGTATAAAAATTCTCCTGCATCACATTGTATAGCAATAAATTTACATTTGGGGGGAAAAGGCCTATACTTATTTGCTCTCTAACCAAGAGTTACATTAAAAGATTATTACCACTCACATCTTTATGCTAAATATGAAGCTACATCCAGCAGGTAGTTTGTTTAGCTATAGCAGCTAGGTTGTAAGCTGAGGGAAAGAGTTAGCCTCAAGCTAATTAGGCTAGGACAAAATATAACTGCTTTCCTTAAGCTAATTAGGCTAAAATAAATACCACTGCTTGTCATTTCAACATTTTAGTTTTTGTAGGGATTTAACAAACAAAATGTAAGCCTAATGTTTTCATTAGAACGCTTGAGGTACTAAAACCATTAGCTTAGATAAGCGGAAAGATCTGAAAACTGGCTCTTTTTAACAGTAACAAAATCCTCATTTGAACTATGAAACTTTATCTGTTAGTACTAATTTTGTACTTATTAAGTAAAAGAGATAAAATGTGCTAGTTATAGAGCTTTAGAGGTGCTGGAAAGCTAATTTTGTTAGCTTTGAGGCTAGTTGTTTCCTGCAGTCTTCAGGCCAACCTAAGCTAATCAGCTGCGCTAGCTATGGTTAAATATTTTGCATATTTCTTATTTGACAGCAAATATGTTCACCAAATTGATTCTTTAATGTCTCCTGTCCTTTCCTCATTTGTTACGACAGATTAAATGTTCTCTGCAGACATGCACGTCGCTTCAAAGAACACAGTGCCCATTTTGACCTCCTATTACATTTTTTTTCTCCACTTGCTAACATTTTTTAACAATGCCAGGCCTCCACTTTCCCTTTGAATCGGTGCACCCAGAGCTCACGCACAGCGGCGAGAGAAAGACAGGACCGCACATCATCCTCGCTCATTATTATGAATTACTATTTTGAAGGGGTCAGGCTATACATGAGCGCTAAGCAAGATGTAGCACAAAACCAGAAGCATGATATGAATTAAAAAACCAAAACACACAGAGCAGCAAAAACAGGATCTGCTGAGACGCTCTGACTAATGAGTAGTTCTGTGCTGTTGCTGTAATATCACTGTTTCCCTGGCTGGGATGTGTGTTTGGTCAACCTGCTTGAAAAATGCATAATTGGGTGAGTTGGTGCTTGTGAAGAAAGATGACTCCCACAGAGCTGAGTTCTACAGCTCTGTTGATACTCTGCAACTAATGTTATGTTTTGTTGGTGAAAACAAGTTGTTAGCTAATATGCATAAACAAAAATTTTAATAAAGCCTGTCTTGTTTTTTGTCAAGCATTTGTTTGCAGTTGGAAACAAACAACAGTGTTTTAAGAAAGGGTTCAGGGTCTGTTTAGATTTGCAATTTATTTCTGTGCAGTCGGCCATTTTACAAAACTTGGATAAAATGTGGAGGCATTTTGCAGATTTACTCTTAATGCTGTTTGGCTTTGTGGGAACATTTCATTTGAGTCAGCCCACTGTTACTAAAATAACAAGCACAAATTCGCAATAGCTGCGACCAGCAGCAAAAACGTTGGGATGCAAAATACTGTGTTTGAATTATAAATCCTTTCTTTACTGTATATATGGAAAGAAAGAAAGTGAATGCCTCCCACAAGAGTCTACGACAAACGGCCGAGAAGTTATGGAAAGGGCGGGGCAAGCAATGACCAGTTAAAATTGTGTGTGTTTGTTTCTACAAAGTTTGGCCATGTTACATGAATCCATTTAGAAGTTACTTGTCTTTTTGTTATAGGCCACTCCCACTGCCACGCCCCCATTTTGCGAGTTGGCCCGAACAGTTAATCAGCTGTCCTTTGGCTCATGACCAACCTTTCCACTAAATCTTGTGCAAGTCTGTGAATCCATTTAGAAGTTATTTGCCTTTTTGTAACAGGCCACTCCTGTTGCTACACTGCCTTTTAGCCAACTGACATGAACACAAACACACACCTTCACACACACACACACACTTGACCTATGCCAAATTTCAGCCCTCTAGGGCGAATGACTTACCTGTCACGTGTAACCCACCCTGTCGCCAGTCTAACATGCATGATGTATAAAGCACAAATCAAAAAGAAAATGTATATTTTTCTCTCTTGAATTTTTTTTTAAATATTAGGTCAGTTAAAATGAATAAAACTTAGTACAACTGAGTTCCCGATCAGTCACAGTTGGCTTGCAAAGCATCTTTGTTACTTCCTGTGTGGTTTTATTGCAAGTAAGTACAGATTTTTAGGAAGGAATAAAATGGAGTTTTCTTTTTCCTTGGATGAAAATCCAAATGAAAACTCAAATAGTTTAAGAATTTGTTGAATTTTATGCTGTATTATGCTAGCAGGTAATTGGAAATCATTAATTGGCTGTGTACAGTTTGAACAAAATTTTTGATTTTTTTCAAAAATGTCAAATTACTTAATAATTTACTTAATAATTCTTAATAATTTGTTTTAGAACCCTTCCTAGAAATAATTCAGAAATTGTTGACTTGTTTGTTACCCACATTTGACATAATCAAATCCATTATGTAAAACTAAAAAATTTATGACTTTGGTGCCTCCCATTGGATTCTCATTTTACCACAAACTAAAACTTGTGCAGCTATTATAATTTAGCAGATGCTAAAACTTACACATAGTGGCTTTAATATGTTGCACCCTCTAATTCAGTATATAAATAGAGATGCTAATCATAAGTGTATTAATCAACATTATGAGAGCCAACGCCGTTTCTATGGTTTTTGGCCATTTGCAAAGAGAAGACAGTTAATTTACCATAAGCTGGTATTTACGTAAGAACATTACAGGAGCTGTACTGGATTCTTGCTTCTGAACAAAAAAGTTTGGACTCTCTTTATTTTGCTTGACATGCAGTAAGTTTCTTTCAATGGATGTGGCATTTAACATCCCCTCAGCTGCTTTTTGGCGCTGATTTTTATTTTCTGAAAACAAAAACTTGGAATAGTACGATTAACAGTTTGTCCAAACTGCCCCGTGAGCACCAGAAGCCTCTGACCATCTGAAGCTTCTGTGCCAGAACGGCTTCAGCGGGGGTCTTTCTCTCTGCAGGGGAAAAGTTGAGGGGAGCTCAAGCAGAGACTGAACCGCCAGCCTTATGATTCCCCCCACGTTCCTCTGATTCCCAGCCACTCGCCGATCAATAGCGGTCTTTGAGCAAAGCAGAGGCCCTATTGTGGCTGCATTCGCCAGGGCCGAGCCATGACCGCCATTGGTGCAGCTTAACCATGACGGATTCATCCTGGCCTGTTTCTCCCATTAGTCAGCCACCATAGGTGAAAACACAGACCTGAGGTCCCCTAATGGGAATTTAATGCACTTCAATGTACCTGCAGCCAAATAGAAAGAAAACGGCCGCTGTTTTCCCCTCCACAGATGATGACTCACAGTGGATATTAGATCTCCGCAGTCAGCGAGGCCGACATGTATCATAAGCGGAGTCTCTTTGTGTGCAGAAGCGGCTCCAAATTGGAATCGGGACATTGAGTGCACCTGTGTGCCGCCGTTGGGTTTACGGCTTAGTGGATGGATCGTTTCTTTTACTTCGAACGAAGTGTGTGCTTAATGTGGAAGAGGGGGTGTGTGTGTGTGCATGTGTGTGTCTGTGAGCATGCTTAAAAGCCCATCATAGCATGTGTTTACCTTTACTGCAAGCATGCCCTCTATTGCTCCCTGTCAAACCAACATACACAAAAAAGTGATTCTGAGTGGCGTTTATTTGTGCACATGTTACCAGAAGAGGAGTTAAAACTTCAACATGTTGCTGATTCTTTTTCTCCCATGAAGAGAATTTGCAGGAAATTAATTTTTCCTGCTTTTTAAGCGGTTCAAGCATAGAAACTCCTCATTTTCCACCGCCGCAGCTTGCATTTTCTTTCCATTTAGCATTTGGCGTATGAATTATGTATATGGATGGATGCATCATTCCATACAACCAAGTGTATCTACTGTCGAGCCCTTGCTTTTTTTTTCCAAATAAAAGATTTTGTTTCTGCTTGGCTGGGGCCTTAATTGATCTAATTTCTCGCTCAATTTGACTTTCCAATTCAAGCGGCCCTTGAAGAGCCCTCGCTCTTAGTTTTATATTTTAATGGTGTCCGTGCCCTGGTTTAAGCGCAAAGGGAAAAGTAAACACTGTTTGTAATGCTAAATACTTTGCTGAGTGGATCCGCTTCGAAAGTATTTCATACTCGTCGTTTTTCTGTCTGCACACACTGAATGCTCAGCTGTGCCATGCAGCCTGTCGGGGTTGCTTGGGATTTTGCAGAGCAGCGTGTCTCAAAAGGCCGGAAAAATTAGCATTGTTTGCTTCTGAGCCTGCAGTTTTGATGTATTTACCAGTTTGCTTGCACTTTTATGTTTTGTTAAGTTTCTTGTTTAATGATGCTCATGTGTGGAGAATTTTTCTGCAGTTTAATCAGCGCTTCCAGTCGCTGTTTGCCATTAGGATTCTCTGTTATTTCAGCCGTGCAGTCAGCCAAATCATCAGTGAGAAGCATGCAGGCTGTACTCTCTCAATGCACTGAGCTTTGGCCCTTTTGTGCTGTTTATGCCAAGGGCCACGACTTTGGCCCTCCAGCTACCCAGAGGGCAGAGTGCTAGGCCCGGCTAGCTGGTGGGGGTAACGCCGCGCACCCTCTCTCGGACACACAGACACACATGAACTCTGAGTGGACGAGTATAAAACACGACAGTATTGGCAGGTCCTGGGACGACCGTGCCTCGTCCGCCCCTCCGAGGCGCTCAGACTCGTAATGACCCTGTAGGCTTCTGTCCGCTGCGTATCGAGCGCTTGTGACACATAAAACTGTCGCGGCGTGATGAGAAATAACCACTGTCAGCCCACATCTGCGCTTCAAAAGATTTAAGCCGCGATGGAGGAGAGGGGATGCAGGGAGAGATGAACCAAAGAGGAAAGGAGGCACGGAGGAGAGCGGGAGGCAAAGGGCAGTCTGCATGGCAGCACAGCATGAATCATTTGCCTGCAACAGGACGCGGACTTTGTGAAAAACACACTTCTGTTACTACGGCTCAGGCACCGGTCTGCTGACTAATGCTGAAATGATGATTCCAGCTACAGTACAACATGTCCAGTTAATGAAAACTTTGGTCTTTCCTGCTCTTGAGATTGATGGAAAGATGTCTTTCATCTCAATCCTCCAATGTTCATCTCTCATCATGGATGGATGTCAGCGAGCTCGGTGGACCTAATTTAACCGAGTAAAACACAAGTAAACAGCCTTTGATTTTCTTTTCTGCTGTCACCGTGATGTTTTCAGACGGGGTGGACTAATGTGATTTTGAATGATGAGGCACGCCCAGTGTGTCTCCCAACTCACAGAGGGGTTTCAGGTAGTTCTACCTGTTAACCAACAGTTAGACTAAGTGTCTGAGCGGGCTCCCCCGCAGCGAGGCAAAAATTTCAGCTCGGCGGGGGAGGAGAGGAAGGGAGGTGGAGGCGATTAGAATCGTGTGCCGCCTCCCGATCGTGTCATCAGTTCTTTAGAGATGAGGGGAGTTTGTTGGGTTGGGACTCTGCACAAGTGAGTCCAACTGCAGTATCACGGACACGGGCACCTAACCATCGATTGGCGAATGTGTTGATACTGGCTTTTGAAGGCTGCCACTGCTGGTGGCTGATATCCTCCTTCATGCTCAGATTTGATGTGGAAAAATGTTTCTGAACTAAAACTAGTCCAGATTTTACACAAAACTCCTTGAAGGCTCCGAAAACATATTTTCTCAGCCTTTTATCACGAGCAGTCTGACCCCTCATAAACATTCCACAGCAAACTGAGCAGAGTGGAGCTTCTGACTGGTGCCATGATGCATATTTCAAATACTGACCAAAAAAAAAGATAAAACACCAATTTGATTTGTAACACTACTGAAAATCTGGAGTTCAGCAGTAAAAAAATTGTCAATCAGCAGCACAGCGGGAGAACGCTTCAGGATTACAGAGAAAAGTAGGAGTGTTGCACATATTTGATTAAAAAGTGGATTCAGTTATCTGGGACATAAAGCTTGGGTAGGCAATATCTGAAAATCAAGCTAGCTGTAGCATGAGACTCCGAAGGAAGCAACTCTGCTGCGCCCTCCCCTCCCTGTTTGTGCTGCGGTTCGTGATTTATGACATTTGTTGTCACTCTCTCTTTTACGTCCAAAGATTTATGACAAGATGAAACAGTTGCAGGGAGTGGGAGTAAGTAGTTTGGGAGTAAGAAAATTAAAGATGTATAGATAATATTTTGAATGTGGCTATCAAATTCGTGTGACAAAGATATGTAATGAAGGTAGGATATCTAACAAACTTTCACTTTATTACTTCACTTCACACTTCACTTTATTACCATAAAGAACCGCCCTCTGCTGGACACACTACAGGATTACACCATTTTAAATTACTAGTCCAAGCATTTTTTTCCCTCCTTAAAAACAAGTTTTATTATTGGCACTTGTCGCAGAACATAGGCCAATACTGATACATCTACGATAGGTAAATATCGGCCGATAATATTGGCAAATTGATATATCAGTCGGGCCCTAGAACATGAGGCACATCTGTTGTTCCAACAGTTAATCAGCTCATAGCAACGTCACCTGTCGCTTAAAGGCGCAGCGCAAAGCAGCCAATAGGAAAACATGCTGTCTGAAAATGAAGGGTGATTGGCCGGAAAGTGCCCGTCACAGTCTGAATACAGAGCCGAGGAGAGTTTCAAAAGTCCAGTGTTCATCCAGACCACCTGAATTGCAATATGCTGAAAGGTTATTATGGGATTGTAGCGAGATGTCACCAAAGAAAAACTGCCTATCCCAGCTTTAAGGCGGGACAGAGGCACGGTGACCCTTGGCCTCTCTTCTGGTTCCCCTGTTACAACCTTGTTGTCATTGTAATTTTTGTGCTGTTGCGGCGTTTTTCCATATCAGGAAGTATTACTGGGTCTCCACTCTTAAGCATATATTGGTTAAGCTTAATAAGGCATAAAACAATTGCTCTGAAAGAGAGTTTGTCAAGTGTTAAATGTAAAAATACTTTGTTGCTTATTTTTGTCATGGATATTCCACTCTATAAAGAAATACTTCAACCTGAAGCCAAGCTTAGTGTATTTGTAGGCTTTTTTGTAGTGTTTGCACCCTTGCCTTTAATCGACGTGCTCATCGAGCAAACCGAGTGGTGAATCACAGCTTTTGTCGTAATCTGCTGCTACTCTTCCTGCCCCAGCGTGCTCCACACACTCGTGCGTTCTCTAACTATTTGAATTTGTACCATTCAGCGTTCAGTCAGAGTCTGTGGTACAACCTCACCCTCCCTGACCTCACTCCCCTCTCCCTCCCGCACTGTTAGACCATCCACATCCCTGCTTGATTTTTTTTGCTTTGTTCACCTCCTCAAGCATTATGAACTCGCTCTGTCTGTGTGTTTGTGTGTTCTTGCTTGTTGTTTGGAGCAGTGGGAGGTCTCCGGACAGGACAGAACAGAACTGAATCTTAATTTCAACGCCTCCTCGAGCTTTTTGTGAGACCCCCTCTGCGTCGGAGACCTTCCTGTGGTGCTGAGTGTGCGAGGAAAAGGATGAAAGATGGGTGGCATGCCATTTTGTCCTTCTTTCTTTCTTTTTTTTACCTTTTTGGGGAGGGGGGTTGTCTCCTGCCTTTGCACAATCACAATGGAGCCTGCTTTTAATGAGGAGCCTGTTTATTAAGTCCACTCAGGGAGGCTGTGCAAGTGCTTAGCATTTGCTCTCTAATTAGGAAAGCTAAACAGTCCCTGTTGCTGAGGATCAACCAATAGGGGGGAGAGGAGGCGCTCAGCGTGGCTGTGCATGGGATGCAGATTGTCGGGCCAAATATGGCAGAAAGGGGGAATAAGGGAAAGAGGAAAGAAAGAGAAAGCAACAATCAAATTTGTGTTGTCGTAGCAAACAATGGGCTCAATTTTTTTTTTGGAAGGAGTGGATGTATTTCCACGTGCAGTGACGATGAAAACAATTGCACACAGAGCGCCAGCAGGTGCTACAGCCTGTGAGGGTGAATTCATCAAACAAAGCCAAGTCATTACAAGGAGTCCACCTAGTGGTGTTGAAGAGGATTACAGCAAAGCATCATTTTATTTGTCTGCTTTATTTGTCTAAATAACAGCTAAAACTGCGACAATGTTGACCATTTCATCATCTTCATTATGTGCAATTTTCCCAAACTGTGTGGTCACAACCGGCAGTGACTATCGAGTGAAGACAGTCTGCCTCTCCTAAGTGTGCGTGGGTGGGAAACATGTTTCTCAGGCCCGCGTTCAGCACAGCGAGAGCCACATTGAGGATGTTGACAGGGAAAACAACGCCGTTCTGCCACAGCTCCTTTTTATCCCGCACAATAAAAATGCCTCCCTGATTGCCCCGTTCCCCGTCACGCAGATTGCTGTTAAAGTGCAGGAAGAGACGGGCGCTTTTTAGATTAAGACCCTGATCAAATTTTCATAACTCAATTTCAGGGAGAGAGGAGGGAGGAGGGGAGGCTGTAAAAGTGTGCGTTGCTTGTAATCAGCATCCATTTCATTTGGCTAAAACTGTGTCATTGATGATAGCATTCGTACGAGCTCTGGCTTTCAAATCTTCAGCCGACTTAATAGAGTCGCAGCTGATAATCGTGTATTTTTGGAATCAAGTTGCTGGCAGTTGCTGCATCGTGTGCAATCTAATATCATACGATTTTAAACAAGCAGACTGCAAAGACTCCCCCTCCTCAGATCATTAGTTCTAAGTGAAAAAAAGACATCCTCCACAAGATATGACATAGTATAATGAATAAACCAGTTTTTTCCAGTTCATTGCAGCATGCATAGGGGTTGATTGATAAGTTCATGGCCTCGACTTTGAAAAACTTTGCACATTCATTTTTTAACGCGGTCCCCGCCTACGTCAACACACTTAGTCCAGCGATCATGGCGCATACAGATCCCCCCTCATGTAGAAGTCTGCTGCTTAGACCCTCAGAACTTGGCCCGAGGCAGCAATGATGTCATCAGCACTGTTAAAATGGCCGCCACTGAGCTCCTTCTTCATCTTGGTTAACAGGTAGCAGACTGATGAGAAGAGCAGCTGCTGGATGAGTTCAGATCCACGTTCCTGACGACTGGACCTAAATTTAAAGGTAGAGTCAGTAGCGTTTACGTAAAAAACAGAATCTCAGCTTACACAAAATTAATCCGACTCAGTCATCACCGTTAGTTGGTTTAGTCTGGATTTTTTTGGCAATGAGAGAGCACACAAGTGAGGTCGCAAGTGGATTTTAATCAACTGGACGCCATTCAAATGCAAAGGCGGACACAGCGGCAAAGAAAAGGACATATAGCCCCAGTGAGGCGAAACAGCGAGCAGATAAAGTTTGTTACAGAACGAGACTGAATCTCAGTTTGGCTCTCACCCGCTTTTGAACCCTGAAGGAGAGGCTGAGGATGAAGAGCGACGCAGAAACACTGGCGGCGGTTAGCTTGTGCTAGCTTGCTAAACTATCAACTTTTCCATCACAACAAATGTAATATTCCAACACAGCTTTATGCGTAGGTACAAGCAGTAGAAGTACACGCCACAATACTTCTGGTGGCATTGCGCCCAGGAGTCGCGGCTCGGTTTGAATGTTGTGCTGACTCTCGCTCCAAAAAATAAAAGTTCTTTGCACAAGGTCAGCTAAGTTTTTCTGGAGCTTTCAACCACATTTGAGGCCTTCATGAGCAGTTTCATTGTTGACCAAAACATCTAAATATTTGAGCTGTCTCCATGACAACCAAGC
>JAQFJB010000017.1:6224324-6235485 GCA_029874875.1 Naso minor
ACATTCAAAGAATGTTTTATTTTATGTAGTCTGTGGAATTAGCAAAGGGTTGTTTTACTTCAGTGTGTGTGCAGTCAGTAGCTCCCGGGTATTGTGGCATACTGTGTGTTTGCTAGAAGTTGATGACGCTCTTCCACTTCGGGCTCTGTACGCGGTGTTTTGATTTAATCTGGCCCCAGGAAGATGGTGACAGCCTTACAAACTACTCGGATGATGACAGAAACAGCTTGTGGCGATCGTCAAAACGCATTGGCGGTTTTCCAGGGTCTTCCCTCGTCACTTAAGTAAAGTTTATAAGTACGCCACCTTTGTGAAAACCTCCACGGGTGCTCACATTCTTTTTGTCGCTCCCTCCACATGTTGATGCCCTTTTTTGTTGAGGTCAATCAGAGTCGATCTGGACTTGCAAAAGTTTTCACGCCATTCCTCTGGAACCACAACTCCAAGTCCTCCCAACAGGGACCTGCTCTTCCCGTAGCAAACGTAGCGATATTGACGTGTCTTCAATTTAAAACGGAGTAATGTAAAAAAATAAAATAAAATAAAACACTACGGAAACCTTACACACTGAGTCCAATGTGTTTATTTTTCTATTCATAGTGAAAATTCGCAGTGCGAGACAAAATGGAGCCGTCAAGCAGTAAGGATGATTTTGTGGTTTTGTTATTTCTTGGAAAAAAACAAAAAGTGAAAGAAAATAGTGGGTTCATCCAAATCATAAAAACAAGACAAAAGCGAGGAGAGTTTCACCTGCTGATGAAGGAGCTGCGGAATCATCCCGGTCGCTTCCAGGTGTATTTCAGGATGTCAGTGGTCCAGTTTGATTTGCTGCTAGCTTTACTGGAGCCGCACATTAAAAAGAAACCACCAATTTCCTCAAACCGATTGATCCAGAACAGCAGCAGGCAGCATGTTTGAGGTAGGGACACACAGAGACTCTCCCTCTCTCTCTCAAACAACCCTTTAAAGTATTTGGACGGATACGAAAAAAGGGAAAAATTGAAACTGTTCCGAAAAATAACGAGGGTCGAAAGTTTGGGAAACACTACATGAGGTCTTTTTGACTGTTTTTTTGTTAAACGTTTGTCAATTTCAGACACACAAAATAAACAACGGACTCCGTGTGCACAGACCTTTAGAGCGCCGGGTCTTTTAAGCCTGCGGTGACGGCTTGGGGGGGGGGTGTTGCCAAGATGGCTGCTCATGGTGTTTTTTGCCCACGTTGCTCTTCTCTCCTCCGTTCACAAATTGTTGCCACATTCTTCCCCTCAGTATGTCGGCTCATTGCCGGCCTCTCTGCTCTCATGCTCATCTCTTCTGTATTCTCCTCTCAGATTAATTAATGAGCCTCCCTCCCGGCAGAGTTTGGACTCATTAGCCCGTTTGCACTCTCTGCAAAGTATGCAGGTGTAGAAAACATTGTCCTCTCTCTCTTTCTCTGTGTGTGCACCTGTAAGATTGCATCAAGTTTGCAGAGGCCCCTGCAGAATAAGGGAGCTCGAGACTGCACGGAGAGTCGTGATTAGAGGAGGCGAAGTGAATCAGAGATGCAATTACTCACTGGCTCACATCAAGCGAAGTTGGTGAGGAAGATAATGAGGTAGCCATAAACACTTAACGCCAGATCTAAAATGGCTTTGAACACTCAAATTATTGGAGGAATGGTGAAATATAAACAGTAGCTGCGTCTCGTATTGATCATATTTTGGACTTAACGTTAAAGAAAACAGCTAAATAATGCACACCTCCACTCAAAACCCTCGTGGCTTTGATGTATTAAACATGCATGTGTTTGTGTGTCTTGTATGGAGGCGTGCACCGGCCTCAGGGAGCGTGTGTGTAGGGGGAGAAGGAGGCTGTCTGTGTGAATTATAGATGAGGAAATGGGGGGGGGGGCGATGGCCAAGTTAAAAGAGGAGGAAGCACAGACCTCTGTCAGATGTCCCGGCTGGACCTCCAGGTTTGACCAAAACACGCCACACACACGGCCAGACAAACCGCTGACGCTTCAACAGCCACGTTATTAGCATGAATCATGTCATTTTGTGTGGTTTTGTCTCACTTAAGAGTCCCCTTTAGAAACCAAGTGACACTTCAGTGCTTTTAAGTATAGAGGGAGTGCTAAGAAACACAATCATGCTGTCTTTTTTAGCCTTCAGCAACAGCTGTAGGAGGTAGGAGTTGTTCTGGAAGTATCAGCTAAGCCTTAAGATGACATATTACAACCTCTGGCAGCCATATTTGATTTCCTCTGGCACTTGGACCACGGCACTTTTGAGTGCGTTGCATAACTCGTTCTCTAGCTAAGCTAAGCTAATGCTTGTCAGGAAGCTAGCAGCTAATCACAGACTAGGCGGTTTGACCTCCTGCTCCTCCTGCCTGCACGTTTGGCAAGACACTGAAACCCAAACTGGTCCCGAAGCTCCAATCCCAACGTTTTAAAAAATTTGCACGTGTCAGTTGTGGTCCGGTTAAAGCCAGAGTAACATTGCGGTACGGTTAATACAATCACAGTTAATAAAAAGTCAAATATTACGCCCCTTGCATGAAAATCTGACACTAGAATTTTCTGCCTTGCTGTACCAGGTTAGTGTTAACTCTGAAAACAGGGCAGGTAGTGACTCAACTCTGCACTGATGTATCATGAAATAAACATGGGCCCGGATGAACTTTTTTTGAAATACGCAATTTTAGCCCCCATTCCAAATTATCTGACACTCTTGTGTGTGCAAACTCAGCAAGAGTGCGTGTTTTTTTGGGCTGACGGCTCTTTGGGCTGAAAATGGCGAAACCTGCAAGATACTCAACATATGCATGACAACCAAAGCAATAGAAGCTCATCATAAAATGCACTTTTGTCCATACATCCATGCTAATTACATATACTCCAGAGCATGCTTATTCCTGCAGTGACATGACAGGAAAAAACAGCTTTCTCTGTTTTTTATGCATAACATGAACTCTTTTTGGGGGAGTTTAAAATGCCAAAATGAACTCTTACCTTGTAACAATTTGTCTGAATTGGCCTTTTCTTGCGTGTTGCAATGATTAATGCAATATTTTCCTTCTTTTATTTTTGAAACTTGCTTGGAGAAACATAGCAAACATTTTAGAAGCATAACACGTTTGTCTGCTTTTGGTTTTGTTGGTTTCCCTTCAATGTTACCTGATCTATCAATGTAATTCTTCAGTCTTCAACGGTGGTTTTGCATGATTTAGACCACTGAAGACAATCTGCACGTTAATTTTGTCATGGCAACAAATGTATGGAGGCCCTGAGGTAACATGTAGAGAAAAAACAACATTTTTTTAAAATTTCTGGTGCATTACATTCTTTTTGGGGGGATTTTAAAATGCCAAAATCAATTTGTAGCTTATGACTTTTGTCTAAATTGACCTTTTCTTGGATGTTGTGATGATAGTTGTGGTATTTTTCACCCTTTACGCATTGTAGAAGCTGTGTGTGGTTGATTCCGAAATTGATATTTGGATAATAAAGGTCCTGCAGGATGAGCAGAGCAGTGTGAGGGATCAATATGCCCGAATTAAAGGATTGGCTTTAATGCAGAAAGCGCCGCTCAATAAAAACTGAACCAGACAACTCTGGATAAATCTTTCTGTGATGCTCCCCTTTATCTCGTCTCTTGGCTTGATTTAGCGAAGTTCAGCAAGGTTTATCGGGCCTTTTAGCATGCGCTGAGATTAGGATTCATTTCCTGCTCGCCCTCGTCTCCGATGATGAAGTCAAATCTGTGGATTAGGTCGGCCTCTGACCTCCTTCGCCTCCTTCCTCCTCCTCTTCTCTCTCTGGCTTCTGTTTGACCCATTTGGCCTCGCTCCTCCTGGAGGAACACGCAGGTCAAGCTGAATGTCAGGGAAAAAATGCGGCATCAAGTATCTTTCTCCTCTCAGACTCGAGATGAATTGCTTGTTTGTTCAACCCTGTGCTCTCCGTTTGCAGCCCCTCCATTGCGCATCGACCCTCAGGATGTAGATTTGCTTATGGAGCTGATGGTAATCGGAGGTGACTGATATGATTGTAAAATATAAAATTATCTACATTTCATCCTGTAGAGGCTGTAATTAATGAGTTTGGAGATTAGATACGACACGCTTGAGATGCTTCATCATAAGGCAGGCTGTGATAATCAGATCATTAGCCCAACAAAAAGAAGATAATTGGTTTCTTGAATTCATCCATTATTTTTTTTCCCCCAGTTACATTCAACTTGCATTAGTTTGTTTGTGGGTTTTGAGTCACAAGATTTACCCAACCACCAGTTACTCCTCGGCCTGTTAGTGGCTTTATCATGAGATTATAAACAAACATGTCCTCGCTGTGTGGAGAAGATACAGACGAGTTGTGCTGATGGTTTCGTAACACGCTGTGTGAAAGAGGGATCGTTTACTGTGACAGATAAAAACACGACTTTGAGTACAAGCGTTTCTATTCTTGTCACGCTCTGGATATTTTTGGGCCAGGCGTTAACTACGCATCTGTCTATATCTTCCTCTCTCCTCATCCCTTTCTATTTCTGCCTAAGCTTCCCTGACTGGCCCCCGAGGAGACTTTACTTCCTGTGTGACCTTAGTTTCTCTGTTTCCTCACCTCTGCACTTCCTGTATCTCCTTCTGTATTATCATTTTGCGTCTTTTTGAGGGTAATTTGTGAGTTTTTGTCTCAAATTAGACAAAAACACTTCCCTGGGAAAACATTAAAGATATTAAGAAGGCTTTTCACCTTTTTCATCCCTCGGTTTCTTTGGTTTTGCCTTTTGTTTATCACCTGATTCTTCAAGAATCTTCAGTCTTCAACAGTGGTTTTGCATGATTTAGACCATTGAAGACATTAAACACATTAATGCAGTTGTAGCAACAAATGTATGGAGGCCTTGAAACATGTGGAACAAAAAAAAAATGTTTTCTATGTTTAAAAGCTTACCAGAACCTTCCTCAAGCAGTGATTTTCAGTTATCTTCTCGTAAGAGCATGTTGCTCACAGATAATGGACCACAAAATGCCAAGACATCTATTGATTATGATTTTTAGACTATAGGATTGCATTAACAAAGCGTCGATTTGGATTTTTATAGATAACTTAGATGCTTTGCCTCCTTCTGAGTTCAGTTTTTTCCTCCCTTCTTACAACCGCAATATTAAACAAACTGTGAATTAAAAGACAAGGAAATCATTCAGTTCTGGAGGAAAATTATGTGTAGAATTTGATCATGTTATGCTGAAAAATTTGAACTGGTAAGTTAGATTTAAAAACATGAAAAGCATGAGCAACAATGGCATAAAAATGTAAAAATACTTGTTGCAATAAACCAGAGTTGTCCCCTGAGAAGAAAAACTTGCTTTTCCTCTTTTCATTCCGTTTCCGTCTCTTTTTCACCTCAGGCTTCTCCTCTCCCGTCTCTAATAAATCAACCTAGCCCACTTCCTGTTTGGAGGATCGCTGCTCTGCTTTTCTTTGCGTCCCTCCGCTCCATCCTCTGTCTCTTTCTTTTTCTGTCCAGCTGCCTGTCGTGGCGCCAGAACCCCCCTGACGACCCTTTTACACTGTTTTAATGTTAACAGGATGTTGTGTTTTTAAACCTCCTCATGCTCTTAAAGCGGCGTAAACGTGCACGTTTTTCTTTCTTCATGGCTGGTTTAACCCTATGCTCAGCCCCCCCCCGGCCCAAGACTCGATGTCACATTCACTTGTAATCACTTATTTTTGAAAAATAATCACTTTGATTTCCTTTTGGATTATTATCATCCCTGCAGTTACCTTGGAAACTATCCTGCCTCTTCATAGTCGCGCTCATTAACTTACTTTACCAAGTGTGCCTGTTATTGCAAGTAGCTAGTTAGCTTAGCATAAAGAATGGAAAGGGGGGGGCAGTTAACCTGGCTGAGGCTTTGGGATGTTTTAAAGTGAATTATGTTACTTTTCTGCAACATCGGGCTGCTGTTCTGAAATTTTCTGTCTAAGCTAGCCGGCTGCTGGCTAAAGCTCCGTGTTTACCAGACGTAAACCGGAGCGGTACGGACATTCCCATCTAACTGGGCAAGAACGCAAGAACTATTGCATCAGTGCCAATCAACACACGTTCTCAATATTTCAAAAGCATCACCAAATCCTGGAAAAGCACAACACATTTGCTTGTTCAAAATTAACATCATGTGCCACCTTCACTTATAGTATGTTAGAAATTGAAAGAAATGAGGAGGGAAAAGATATTTGATAATGTGGTCAATGCCAGAAGAGCATGCAAAGACGGTTAAAGATGAATAACCATGAAGTGCGTGACAGTCTGATGATCATTTACATGCGTGTGCACACGTTTACGCTCATGCACACACTCTGCATAGATTAGACTGGCCTTGGCTTTGTTGCAGCAGCTTAAAGGAGAGACGAAGGCCACGCTGAGGTGTGAATTAATGCCGATGTTGGACTCCAGGTGACAAAACTAAGCTGCTGCGTGCGTGCACAGCTAACACGGCTTTGTTTATGTCTTGTGAAAAGGTCCCTGATTTTATTCTCGGAGCTTAATGTTGAACGGGCTGAAGCTTTTGTTGCACTGGGAGAAACCATTTTTTTTGAGGAGAAATATAAAGCTGCAGTTCCTCAATATCATCTTTACACGTGTTCACTTACCTTTCCCTTTTTTCACGCAGGTCTGAGCAGACGCCTGAACTCAGCACTCGTCTGCTTCTTCCTTAAGCGAAGAAAATTCCTCAAGGTAGGTAAGATAAAGAAATAAATATAGGTGTGAATAAACCCGTCTCGGTGAAATGAATACGCGCTGCGTAGTAATGTGCGTGTAGCGGATGCTAGCTATAACTTTCATGGGTCAGTATTCCAAGTTGAGGTTGGGAAAAAGTTGTAATAATTTTATTTATTTAAGTAAAATTTATGGCAACATACATGCATCTGATAATATATAGCTGGAGTTCAAAATGAAAAAGTTTCCTCTTAAAGCTAAATAACCAGAAGAAAAAGTGAAAACATAGAAATTCGAACTGCTGCCAGATGTTACTGTGCTCGACTTCTCTTTCATGACATTTCACACTCACTTTTCCCATGACTCACGGGGCCCCGGGAGTCAGTTCTAAGTGGCTGCACTCAGCCAGATGATTAGCTTGGCTGTTTATGGATATATAATAATGGGGGAATTATGCTCCGCAACATGTGGGAAGCCAGAAGGGCCGATTGTTTGGGCTGATGTCATGCGAGATATTTTCGACCGCCAAAAAGCAGTCATTAACTCCAAAATCCGGATCATGTTCTGAGCCTTTGCAGCTTAAATGTGTTTGACTTTCATGACAGGAAGTGAAATGACAGAGTGGCTAAATGTGGATTTGGTTGTAAATGTTGTTTCTGAAACATCTTTCGTTTGTGTGGCTATACTTAGCTCATGGTAACAATGTGTTTGTTTCAGCCAGAGAGGTTCAGCTTGGCGGATGTGTCGAGGGGCGTGTTTGTTTGCGTGTGCATGCGGTGGAGATTTGGGGTGTTTGTGCATGTGTTTGGGTTGATCCGAGCCGGGCGCGTGTAGGTGTGTATGAACGTGGGTGTGCCGGGCGTCGTCATATTCCCCACAGCCATGAAGGATGCCTGAAACTGCAAGATGGCTGAGGACAGAGGGACCGACTGCGTGGGGCTGCGTGAAAACGTTGCAGTTTCTCTGTTTTTGCAGCAATTCACAGAATTTATTCATCAGAAATAGCTGCTAAAATGTTTGTGAAGGTGGCACGCTTTTGTTTTATGCTTTATATTTCAATTATCTTTTGCAACTCAAAGTAACTTCTCATTTTCTCCAAACTAATCACTGTTTTTGCTGCCTGAAACATAAATTATAAGTTAAGGTGCTCTTTAGAAATTTCCCAGGAAAGGCCTAAAAGGCGGTGTGTTTTAAGGCTGTAACTAACAACTGTTGTCCCTGTTGCTAAATCTGCAGATTTTTCTTGAATAATTATTAGTTTTGTTAACATTAGCAATTTTTAGATGACTCCAGATTCTCTTTTTTGTGATTGACAGACCAGGAAAGGTTAAAAAGTTAAAATCTGTTATTTTATTACATTAGAATAAAGCTGCCATACATTTTTACACAGTGGTTGACAAAGCATTGCTGCACTAAGACACCTCACCGCCATTAGCACCCGGCTAAAAGTCCAAAATGACATCATCAGCTCCACCAGCAACCAGCTATCAGTGTATTGATGAATTTAAATGGCTCGGCTCCCATTTGTGTCAGTGCAGTTAGGAAGGGCCCCCCCGGCTTCGCCCGGAGGATCTGGTGACCTATTTCAGGATCCATAACGTGGTCAAAGCCCGCTCTCTGCAGCAAGCATCCTCCCCCTGACCGCTGCCGGCCCCTCCCACCTCTGGGTCTCATGTCACCATGGGAACAGTGACATCACCGCGGGGTGGGGCCGATCCGTGCCAGGAAGCATCTACTCCTCCGATGAGATCGGAGGCAACTAAAGAGAAGAGGGTTGCATGCCGGCAGTGACAGGAGGGAATAAATCTGTGTTAGGACGCCGCCGTCAGATTGAGTCAGTTGATTTAGATCCAACCTCAATTTGTCTTGAAGGAGGAAAACTCAGTTTGCAGACAAACTTTACTGTGAAATCCTGCAAATAACATCCAAATTCTAAAGTTAAACTACAACAAAGACATGAGTTGTTGGATGCTGGGAGCTCAAAAAGCACATATAATGCAGTGATTATAGTGATTATTCTACATATATATCATTATACAATGTATACTCTCATTATCCACTTTTTTTCATTTTACTGAGGGGAGTTCTTGAGCGGTTATTACTGCTGGGTTCATGCATTAGATCAATGTTTACTGCCGTTTAACCACTTAATGCTCCCTTTAGTGCTCTTAAGTGACTTTAGTTGATATAAATATGACTTCCAATAGCTGACTATCATTGTTATCGCTACTACTTTGTCTGTTTTGTCTCAAATTACAAGAATAAGACAGAAGCAGTTCAGGGAGAGACCAAACGACTGTTGCTTTTGCTAACGGCTCATTGGATGTGACGCAGTGCAGCGTCGTGGCACCATCGCTGTTAGAGGGATTATGTCATAGTCAAGACCACTAAAGCGAAGGAGACTAAAGTATCAAATCGACTTGATTTTTGCCATTTGTGTAAAACAACCCTTTAAGTCAGTCTCAATGTAAATGGGGGCACGACTGATATGAGATTTTTGAAGCCGATACCAACGCCAATATCAGGGAGCAAGAAAATTCCTATATCCGATATATCAGCCGCTATAACATTTGCTTGATATTGGCTGAATGCGGTTATTAAATACTTCTGATAAAGATGTGTAAAGGAGGCACAATATCTCACATTTTAACAAACTTTATCCCAAACATCAGTGCACTGAACAGTAAACATTTCACCTATTTTTTCCATCCTTCAAAAACAGTTTTGATATCAGCACATATTGGAAAACATATATCGCTATCATACACTGACACCGAGATATCAGGACAGTAGCGGCTGATAATATCAGCGCCTCGATATATCGGTCGCGCCTTAATCAATGGCAACTTCAATAAAACCAAAAGTATCTGAATGGCTTGGGTGGTCTCCAGTCTATGACATCGTTATTTTGGGGGTCCCAGGCTGAAAAGTTTTTGGATGTGAATCGTCTTGTGGTCGGAAGATTCACGCTCAGATCTAAAGACCCAGACTCCAGACTCCCTCGCACAGTCATTCAGCTGTCATGTTTCGCTCCCATAATCTCGGTGCACCCATACTGCTGTCATTACGGTACTTAATCTGCAAGGAGTGGACTCAGCCCCCCGCGCCTCGTCTCCACGGGCGTGTGTTGGTGCGCGCGCGTGCCTCGCTCGTCATGCTTGTGTTCACCATATACACGGTTCATTCACACTTTGCTGGCAGCGCTCATTATGCTTCAATCCCCCACACGTCTTGCTGAGTCAACAAAACATAATCCGCCGTCTGCTGCCGCTGCTGCTGCTGCTGCGGAGGACGGAGCCGCTGGATCCTGGGCTGATTACAGCCACAACTGTCCTCTCCAGGGCTACTCGTTCAGTTACCCATCATCCACTGCAGTGCACTACACAGTGACTCTGGTTAGACTGTTTGTAGTGTTGACCCTGTTTTAAATGAAGTAGTGCTTTAGTGAAGGTTGGATTTTCATATTTTTTTGATTCATAGTCCCATTTTTATCCTACTAAACCACCAATTTTCACGCATAAAACAAGTGTCCTATTTATCGCAAAAATATACTAGAGTCATAGCTTCAGGGCTGCAAGTAACATTTATTGAAATTTTCAAATGAATCTGCTCATTAATGTCGAAATAAATTTAGTTTACAAAAGAAACGCCACAACTTACCAAACTCGGCGTCTCTAAAATATTTGTTTTACCTGATTTAAGTGTAATAAAACCAACAAATGCTCACATTTTAGAAGTCAGAACATAAAGAAGGCAAAGTTTTTTGGGGCACTTTTGACTTAAAGAACAATCATAATTGTCTATTAACTATTAATCATCGTTTGTTTCAAACATGCATATCTAAAATGCCCTTGAGTAGTGCAGCTGATGTTTAAAAAACAGGATTTTTATCACCTTTGCACCAATTTTGACCTCATAGAAGCAAGAATATATCTCACGATTGCAGTAGGCCCTGTAGCTAAACTATAATGACTGAGGATTTGTTGATTGACCTTATTGTTTATTATTACTGTCTCCAAAATTCTGTATTTTTCTAGGAATTTCTTCTTAGCTGATTAGTCAGACACAGTAGTGTCAATTTGTCCAATAGGAGACCATTTGAAAAGCTCTTAATAGACTGCTTGCCGGTTTGTTGCCATTTATACCTTAAATTAATCCTACATGTGAACATGGAGGTTTTTAAACACACACACATGCACACACTTGGGCGCTCACACAGAGGATTAAGGCCAGGTTGGCCCACTGAGACTGACTGCCAGAGATTCCATCCTCCCTCCTAAATGGATGGTGACATTCCGATGTGAGCGGCGCTCCAGGGAGGCGTGATGCGTGACCCAGATCGGGGGGTGAGGTTGGTGGAGGGGGGAGGCGCAGACGAGGAGGGAAGTGAGGTCGGATTAAGGGTACGGGGTGGGGTGGAGTCGGTCAGGGAGAGGGATGCTTCGGCT
>JAQFJB010000017.1:6391017-6405874 GCA_029874875.1 Naso minor
TATCTAAAGAAAAACATCCTCCTGCTTCCAATCATTGATATTTAATTGTCTGTATGCCGTTAAGCCTTCTGTTGCATTTCCACTGTCCGAGCAGACAAAGGCAATGTAAAAGACAGGATGTCAATCTCCAGGCTCCTCCCCGATGGTGTCATTTGCTGTTGAGGTAAGATGTGAGGCATCGCGATTAAAGTGAGATGCTTCATGATCAGTTAAAAGTTCCACATCAGGACTTTAAAACCACAAAACACAAAGAAAAAGGTAAATTTTGCACCCTATTAGAGCCAAAATCAGTCAGTGCAGCGTTTCACTATGCATAACAGTGGATGTCGTAAGCTTCAGGTCAAATAGAGAGAGTATTTGGCACTTGCAGGTTAGATTGTGCCAGTTCAGAGCTCTAAGTGAGCAAAACAAGAACATTATGCGCTGAATTAAAGTAATTGTAGCAATAAATGTTAGAAAATAATCCCTAAACTGTTGCACTTCAAAGTCAAATCCCCCTCCTTTTGCTATCTCTTTCTTCTTCTTTGCTTTTTTTTGTCTTTCAACCCCGGCTGAGCATCTATGCTTTTCCAAATTTTTGATCTTCTCCCTCTCTGATCTTCCCTGTCTCTCTCTTGTTTTCTCTCGCTCTCTGACAGCAGCCTCTTTTTTCCCCTGTGCTCCCGTGGGTTGCCAGGTCCAGGTTTCCTTTTCATTTCTGTCATCGCCACTCTCCCTCCCTCACCAACTACACCTGGCTGAATATTGGCCCCCAGATGATCATAAAAATCCAGCAGCCCCCGGGCTTGTAAAAATGGGCAGGGAGCTCACTGCAGACTTGTACCCCCTGTGCGCTCCCTGTTTCCTAGATTCCCATCCTGTCTGGAAACATTGGTACAAGCGCAGACAAACGGTGTGTTTGTTTTTGTTCCTGAAAGCAGCATTCCTCGGCCGCTCCTCCCTGATGTGTGTTTTTGCAGAATTTAAAATGTAAAAAAACAAGAGATGAGAGGATGTGATTGCAGAGTCAAAGGAAACAGAGAAAAGGATGGGTATAAAATATGGAAAAACAAGTGTTTAAGTGCAGAATAACAACGTTTTTTGCACTGACATCAGTTTTTTAAAGTTGGGTCACTGCAGCGGCCCTGAAATAAATCTGCTAGTTCTTCTGCATAAAATTGGGGTTTTGTGAACTTTCACATTCGATTTTGCGCTATTAAATAATTGCAAGTAAAGACGATGCTGACCTGTGAGGAAACAGCGGTATTTGAAGAGAAGTGTTAATATTTGCTGCATTGCTCCAACAAATTAAAATTTTTTCTTGCACACATTATGTAATCAGGACTAATTTATAAGGAAGATAACAAGTGTTGGTCAAAGATCAAAGGAAAAAGGAAGCAGCTATGTAAACATTACCATGCCCTCTTCTGTTAATTGTCTAATTTGTTAGGGCTCTTATTGTGAAATTTTGCGTGCTGGGGCTAAAAATAAATGCAGTAAAAGCACACAAACTCACAGGTCTCTCCCACACAGGTACCTCTGTGGAAGTGGATGTCAGATGCGATGTATTTCATTCCTCAGCTGCTTTTTCAGCTTCCCCCCCCCTGTGAGATCTGCGCCGCAAACAGCTTTGCCACTGTTCCCAACAGGCATGAATGGGCCGCTCTGTCAAAGCCAAAGAGCAGAGGAGGAGCCCAAAACAGACGGGGGGTTATTTGAGCGTTAGACGTATCTTAATGTTTGGAAAGATAATCTGCGGGGATTTGGATTCCTGACGGTGGCGATGTGTTGATGTTTGGGCTGGGCCGGGCCGTAGGTGCTGCTGGAGGAAGAACATCAGATAACCTGAACGGCTGAAACTCAGCCGAGATGATGAACAGGCTCCCTTTTGTATCTGCAGTAATCCATATTCCCCGACACTCCTGCATTTGGGGCAGGTAGGAAGATGAAGAATATCCTGCTCACTGGCGGCATTAGTTACACAAATGTCCTCGACTCAATGAGGCCACTGTGTGTGTGTCCACAAGTTTACAGTCATTAAGCTTTCAGGTACAATTAAGCAGTGTAACGCTCAGCTCACTTTCAGCATAATTTATTAAGTGACGGTTCATTAACTGCGAGGTAGTGAGAGGCTGATTTGATTACTTGCAAAAAATGAATGCTGCAAATTAAAATAGATTGATAGATGTTTGCAGAAAGATCTTGCTTATGCCAAAAAATGGCGGTGAGGGTTACGCAACTAAAACAATCCTCAAGATTTTCATCAAATCAGACCCCATTTTTGATACTATCTACATTTCTACATTTCTAGTATAAGAGCCATTTGATGTATCTACAGTCTATAACTGCGTACATGCTTGTTGTTATTGTTTACAATGCAATCAGCCATTCTTATGCTGGATTTCAAGTGCCTTAACATTGATGAGGGATTCAAAATAATGCACACATGCGACCCGGCATTGTAGTTTGGAGTGTTATCAGTATCAAGATCGTTGTTGCTTGACTCCCTCTAGACTTTGTCAGAGCAGGATAATGATGCTTTTAAAGAAAAATTTTGCAGTCACGAGATAAAAGACACGGTCGTTTTTCAGTGAATCAGTTTGAAGCAGGTGTTGTTGGCAAATCAACCCGACTGAACTTGAAAGTTAGATTAATGGCTGAAGCAAAGAAAACATGTGGGGAAAGGCTGCTGCTCAGTTAGAGAGGAAAAGTGTTGCGATTTTCCAGACCTTTGAATTCACCCACCTCACCGAGTTCATGGATGACAGATTCTACAGGAGAGGAAGATAAAAGGATGATGAACGATGAGTGTAATGAGCTGATGACTTCGGATTTGAGGGAAAGTGCTAGAATGCAGTTTTCTGGACTAGTGTTGTAGCGCTCGAGATTGGTCTTGGACCACTTTTTGAAGGTCTCGGTCTCGTCTCGGAATCAAACTCTTGTCGACTCGGTCTTGTCTCGGTCTTGGACACAGCAGACTCTGGATTTTTAATCAAGACCAGTCAAGGCCACAACAGGCTAATTTGTTAACGTAATGACTGTGATTAGATGTAAAACTTTCTTTTTGAAATGCAATCAATAACGTAAGTCATTTGCTTTTCAATGTTTTAATATGTTAAAGTTTGGCAACCTTAAGTAAAGACAGTTTAGAAGCAAAACAAGAGAAAACACAGAAAAGTGCAGGTTCTGCAAGGCAGTGCTTACTGAGACGGCGGGGAAAACGTCACACCTCTATCGCCATCCTGAAATCAGAGGAACATTTTTTTAAGGACTTGGTTTTGATTGTCTTGAGTCGTTCTCACCCTGCTTTGGTCTTGGTCTTGATTTGGTCTCGGCCCCTGAAAGTCTCGGTCTTGGCACATTCTGGTTACGGTCAAGTCTTGGTTTCTGTTGGTGTGGTCGTGACTACAACACTATTCTGGAAAAAGTCAGACTTAATGCACATCCATCCACAACCTCGACTTCTGAATACTGGCATTTGACCAAATTGAGATGCAGAATTACTCAACGTGGACGAGATTCATAGGAAAACTGAGCTGAACACAATGAAATCGACTGCATGAGATGCAATAGCCTTTAAAGATGGACAAGAAGGGTGCACCTATTGCTGGTTCACAGCCGATCTGTGTGGAAATCAGTGGCCACACAGAGTCGAGGTCATCAACTTCCACGTCTAAATCTTAATCCTGTCATCACAACAATCTGCCAATCAACAATTTCCTCTATGATTTCATCAAATCACCGCTGTACAGGAAACAGTCGGCCTTCTTTACTCAACTGCAGCATGATAGAAACATCCAGGATCGCGTCCATCCTGACACCGAATCATATGTTCCAGATAAAGCTGACGGCGCACAGGTCTCAGTGTCTCTTTCCCATGTGAAAAATCACACATATTAACCTGAGTAGCTGCCCTCTCGCTGATAAAAGGCCGGGCTATCGGCCGAGTTATCAGGCTCTGAGGATATGAGAGCTCGACGGCTGAGCTGATGCTGTGATACGGGGCCGTTGGGATGTGAGTAACGACCTCTGAGTGAAGGATCATCAGCGCAGAGCCTCCAAACATGCTGATAAGAGTAATGAATTTAAGCGAGGCTGGCTGATATGCAGAGACCTGATACAGGAGGAGGCAGGTTTCTAGAAATCTGCTCACAGAGGCCATCAGTCATGCTGATTAGTTCATTAGCTTGCTACGATAGGATCACTGTCACTTTGAATTATATTGGCATATGGGAATATCATCGCCGTTGATTAAATTTGCAATGTTTGCGTCTTTGCTAACGATGTGCACATAAACTTGGGAGGACTTGGCTGCAAACCTGGTCGTATCTTCGGCAGGAGGCCAAAGCTAACAGCAGTATCACATGTGGAATATCTCTCACATCTTGTCATAATTCACTCTCAAGTATGCTGTAAAAATCCACCCAGAAAGGAATCCTACATTCTATTGGCATAACCTTTGACTCGCAGCAGCCCATATGGGAGCTCCGTTTTCTGTCAAACCCTGCAGCTCAGGGTCTGCAGTCAGTTCTGCCTTCCCAGAGGCCACGCTGGCATGTCATCAGTTGCTGCAAAAATCCGTAGAAAGCGTAGAGAGGTTGGGGCGCAGGGATAGAGAGGGGAGAGGTTGTGACCTTGTCTTCGGCGGGGTCTCATTCCCAGAGCTCACTGCCGAGGCCGCGGACCTCGAGAAAAGGTGTCTTATCTTAAACGCCAGCTGGAGCCTCTGATCTGTAGACACATCAAGGCGATGGAGGGAACTCTCCGCAGCAAGGACTTCAAGGAACGCAGCCTGACCTCGGCCGCATCTGGGTCAGAGTTTTATCTAGCTTTAGGTTTGTTTGTTTTTTGCAGTCAACTCCTCAGAGGTCTATATAAGAACCAGACGCTTGTCTCGGATGTGAGTCCATCCCCCTTAATCTTCAAGAATGTGTGAAAGAGAAGAGCGTGCGAGTGGGCGCATATGGATGAAAAATGCATCTGATGTTTTATGACCGAAAATCTGGAGCATTAATCTTAAACACGCTGCATTCAGTTGATATGTCAGTCAGACTGACTGTTTGCATGTTTGTGTCATTTTTAACAGAAGCGTGTGTTTCTTCCCTTGTTTTTTTCCCTCCTCCTTGCTTCCCGGCGGGGCACGGCGCTCGTATTTTTAAAATTTCATAATTTCATAAAGACGCAGGAGCAGTTGGAAGGGGAGGGGACGTGGGACTCAAGCTGTGCACGAGGCGGGCGGCTCTTCCCTCGACAGCAAGCGAGTGCCTCCTTATCAAACGCTCTCACACACATGAGTAAACATGGCCGGATAAACACCGCTGAGAACCTGCGGTCATGGAGCAGGAACGTCAGCAAACACATTACCTGCGAGATTAACCCTCACTCAGCCACTGCTCGGATCATAACAGGAAAAATCTTTGTCAATCCTAAAACTTTTAGTGAAATATTGTGAAATTCCCAAAGTTTTATCTGCAGCTAAATGGTACCATGCATGAAATTGCTTTGCCTTTTAAATGACTTTTTATATTCTACATATAATTTCAAAGCTCAAAGTGTATTTATGCCTGCACAGCCTGAAACATTCCTTCTTTAAGGAGCTTGTAAGGGAGTGAATTTAAGCTCAACAAATATAAAAAAACAGATGATACTGGCCCATCAAAGATATTTCTAAAAAACATAATTAAAAAACAGAGATGCTTGGGGTAATTTATGACTAGTAAACAACCTGTGAAATGACTTTTTTAGTGACCTGATGTCATTTTGTACAATTAAGTTCATTGTTAAACTGTGCCTTGCGTTACATATCACTGTCACAAGTACTCTGTATTAATATCAGCCACTTTATTTTTACACCTGAATAACTGTATCATCATTGGGCCCAAAAATTCAGTACCAATCAAGCCTTAATAAAGTAAAGAGAAGAATGTAAACAATAACTTCTGAATATGTGCTACAGTTTAAGATATTTTTACACTCTAGAAATCCACTTGGATCGTAAATAAAACGGACATTTAAAGGACCATGTCAGTGTTCCCGCGTGTTATTGTCCTTTGTCAAATTCATCCACATAGATTATCTTAATCCTGCCCATTTTTGCCAAAATAGCTTTATCTGTGAGAAATCATGTTTGTTTACACTTTGCCAATGTTCAGTAAACGTCACAGAAAGTACCTGAATGTGTGCGACATTAGTTAAAAAAGAACATCTGTGTCAAAATCCTTCTTTACGCTAATATTCGAGCTATGAGGGCAGCACTTGTAAGGAACTATTTTTCCAGGCGTAATAACTATATTGGCCTATAATATAATACTGATGTTGCAGGCTTGTCCTGACCTACACACATTCTATAGGCTTAAGGGAACATAAATGATCTATCCCTCTTATATCACAAATCACAGTCATTGCAATATCGGTCCAAATAATCGCAATTAGATATTTTTTAAAATTCGTGCAACACAAGTCGTCATAATATACAAATTGCATGTAGCAGTTGATCAGAAACACACCTCATTCAACTTAATTCCCCACAAAATCTCCTATAAGTCTACCCTTCAAATTACTCGTCTTCTTGCTGTCAAGAAGAGATTTTTTGAAAAAAACCTCTTTATGATTTAGTAACTTGGAAGTGATTATGCACTCCTTATGAGCTTATGGCTCTCAGGACGTTTTAACCGCTGTAAATAAGTGTTGGGCTGTGCTTTAGATGCGAAACCTTGAGAAATATGCTTCAATAAAGTCAGTAAACGTTTTTTTTTCAGTCTACATGTGCATACCTGGGCCTCCTGGGAACCGTGCAGCTGTAAAACTGTCAGAAAAAACGCCCGGTTGAAGATATAACACATGGCATTACATACATGAGTCATGCTTTAAATCTCTGCTTTAAATCCCCTCCTGCTTCACATGACAACAAGCACGCTGCATTCTCTGCATTCCTTCATGTGCGCCGAGGATTATTTCAGTGCCCTGTCATTAGGAAAGGTCTGCGCGATGACAACACAGACTTATGCAGCTTTACTTCATGTTTGATGTGGCCTGTAAATATTTCCCCTGACATGGGACTTTTCATGAAGAAGGGTCCCTTTTGTGTGCAGCAGCCGCAGTCATTATGGGATCGTGTTGCTAATGGTCTTCCAGAGACGAATGTTTTACCCCCGAAAGTTTACTTTTGTCTGCTTGAGGGAAAAGCCACACATTGTTCTGGATGAGATGTAAGAGTGAGAGCAAATGTTTTTGCTTTCTTGCATAAAGCAACTCTATTTTGAACACCAATGTTTCGAAGATTTGGGACGCATTCTGCAAAAAACACCTTTCATTCGCAGCTATCAGTGTCCTGCCATCCACTCAGTTGGGATGGATTCAAAAATACAAATATGTACGTGATCTTTTTGCTATTGATTCACTGCTGCTGCAGCCAGTAAATCTAACTTTGGGAGCTTAGCTGAGTGCTAATGGCCTTTCAGCTTGGGTGTGAGTGGCATTCTGGCTGCTTGCTGCTCACTAAAACCAGCAGATGGCTTTGGGCCACTGTTGTCCAGCCTTGTAATTGGTTGCTTTCCAAACATAAAAAGATTTGTCACACTAGTTAAGTCAGAATTAATGACGGCAGTGATGAAGGAGATGATGAAAGGATTATGAGTGAGATACTTTGTTGGTTTTCTTTTATAAGAAATGGTGGAAATTGTGACAGAAATTGGAAAATGTGGCACCACGCTGTTAGGCATCGATCTGTTGTCACGCTTTGGCATCGGCCCGATTTGCCTAATGGTCACCCAGAGTGCCCTTGACTAGGGACTCTGCAGGAAGCCTGGGCGGCTGCCATGTTCTGCTGGCATCGAAGCAAGCTGGTGGTGATGAGTGTCTTCGAGTGGCGGCTTCAGATGTGAGATTAAGGGTAATAATTGCTTCAGAGGTAGCAGCGGGGGAGCGGCACCCTGGGAGGAGTGAGGAGACAAAACAACAGCCCTTACTGTATTTAGAGCGGCAGCATGTGCTTCTGAACATCTGGCCTAATGCGAGTTTTAGTCTCAAGGCCACAGGTTAAAAAAGCCCATGCAGTGATAGCAGAAGTGCTTTAAGTCTGGGGGGCCCCGGAGGTGGTTCACAGAGAGGTCAGAATGGACCATTCAGGCAAATTATTAACAATTCTTGGGCTGTTTTTTGGTGGAAGGTACTGGGTTTCAGATGAGGTGCTTGTTTGTTGCTGTTTTTGGTTGCATTATATGCCATCATGCTATTTTTACCCACCCCAATGCAGAATTACAATGGTGCTCCAAAGAAATATGCATTGTTTTGAAGTCTTATTGCTCCAAAAATCACATTTCCATATACAGCTGACAGTTTTTTTTTTGTAAGCGCACATGCTAATTTTTCATGGCGTAACAGCAGGGGTCCCTGAAAAAGTTTGAAAACTACAGGCACAGCACTTGTTTTCAATCCCCTGTGGGTTCAAAAGTTCTTTTTTGCCTCATTAAAAAAAGAAAAACAGATGCTCAGGGGTAGGTGATATATATCAAAAACCAACAGAATAAGGGTACTGCAGTTGTGGCGAAGGCAAGAGTTTGAAAGGAACTTTATGTCTCACAGATACTATTTTGTTCTGCTAGAATTAGGGGCAGTTTACATGGCACAAGTTTTCGCATCAAACGAAACACTTCCGTTGCGGTTCAGCCGTCCTTTTACATGACAACGCCGTGCTGGCGCCCCTGTAACTGCAAACTTTTGAAACCGCAGCCCTCTTTCCAGCTGTGTAAACTGGCAAACCACAAAGCTTGTGACAGTGGTGACTATGCTAATGCTAATGCTAGTGCAAGTCAATAGATTTCCGCTGCTGCCACTACCAAACTTAGATTAAACACTACACAGTACGCCCAAAGCAAGTCGAATATGACAGCAGTCTATGGAGGCAAATTCGAGTGTTGGGATTATAATTTTAGAAGTCAAACTAAGGCTGAATTTCTTTAATTTGTGTCTGTTAGGCCTTAGCAGCAACAGGAATTAAACAAATTTAAGCAGCTCCTATGGTATGTCATTGCAAAGTTACACCGTTGACTACTACCCTGGCATGCATACTACAACGCTTTTGGCTGTTCTTTTTTTTAAGACGCAAAGGAAAGAGTTTTCCGTTTTTAATAGGCCTGCTTTTTTCTAAACATGGCCCTTGATTCCTGGCCTGCTGACCTCTTCATGGGAATCTCCATTTCTCAATTACACACTGCGAGCACATGACCACAGTGTCTAGAAATCAATGGAGAGCATCTGCCCCACTGAGATAAGCGTTTATCCAGGAGATGCGTCATGAGTTGTCAAGCTAACATCTAATTAATTAGTCTTGAACCCAGACTACACTTAATCTGACAGCGTCAAGTCACAACCGGCTGTGTAATGTACTGTAGGTAGACCTCAAATGTCTGAAAAACCCAGATGGTTGAAGCATGGTGCCTATGTGGCCTATTTCTTGCAGTCGCACTCCCCCTTTCTGCTTTATGGAGTCGGACCACTAAGAGGCAAATCATTAAGCAACAGCCAAGAAATCCTGACATCTGTTTTTTCCATTCTGCTCTCAGCCTTAGCTCATTTCATCCGTGCTGTAACTCAGTAGCGCACGTTTTGTGAGTGTGGGCTATTCCCAGCTGACATTACACAGCTGGGCTCACTTCTGGGCCAGCCGTCAGAAGTTTCCCAGAGGTGCTTCTGGAGTTACACAGAGACAAGAGAGACAGAAAGAGAGACTGGACTGATTAATCACACCTTCTCAAAAGTACTTCTGTTCTGTTTTGCTGTTCTTCGCACATTTATGGAAACAGAGTGGAGGAAATACACAGCCCAGTCATGATTTAACAGCATGTCATGCATTGATCAACGAATGCTTTATTATTTGTCCTTAAAAAGGTGCCTGTGTCTCAGTTAATTTGTATTTAGTATGAATGTTTGCACACTAACTCCGTTGTTTACTTTTGGCTTTTCTCATCTCTGCTCGGCAGGAATACATGGATGCCAACAAATGCATTGACGAGCTTCTCAAACAGCTTGAGGAGGAGCGACGAAATGTCCGACGGTAAGTGTTTCTTAAGATTTTTTGGGCAGATGTTTTATTGCCAAGGAATATCAGCAGCTGCCTGCCATCCATTCCCAACCAGAGGCAGCAGAACAATGTTATTAGGTTTTGAGTGCGAGACAAGCTTTGTACGCTGTTCCTGAGAAATGCTTTTTGTGCTGGAAGCACACTAAAAGTGACAGACAAAGGGGAGACTCTAGTCCCAGTGTGGGGTTGACTGGGGGCATTTCTCATGGAGGTCCTTTGGATTTGCCTGGACAATGGGAATGGAGGGCTTATGGTGCCAATCTAATGACCTTGTCCCTTCCATGCTCCTATCGTCCTGGCCCTTCCAGTGATACTCTGCAAAAGAGACAATTTTTTAAACTTCACCCTCTTTTGTACAACCCTCTCTCCATGTCAATGGAGCTGTACTCCCCTGGCTTAAAGTAATTTTCCCCCTGAGTGAGCAGAGAGAGGCTGGGGGTTGGACACAGGGGGATAGGGGTCTCAGGGTGTGTGGCTGAGGGGATGGATGACCACTGGCCATCCCCTTTACTAGGCCAGGGCAGCCCCTTAATAAAGGAAGTGATGTGTAAAGGAATGACCCTCTCGTCTATGTCATCCCCACCCCTCTTTATAAGACAGGGGAGTCATCTTGGTGACCTAATAGTCTCTGAGAAAGTGCCAAATGTCTGAGAAGGGACTGTCTCATGTTTTTTTTTTAGACCAGAGTAACAAGTGGTTCAAGAAGCCATGAACTTGTACGCACTCCAGGCGACTGGAGCAGATGTCTTAACCATGATCGGCACTGTGGCAGTGTCCCATGTTGACACAGCTTTGGTCCAAACTGAAACGTCTTTAAAGCTATTAGATGGATTGCTCTGAAATGAATCCATATGCTTTGACGTTACTCTTGAACCGTCAACAGGTCAGAGCTTTAATTTGTCCGAAATTCGACCAAATACTTGAAGCACTAATGACATTCCATTACTTTGTGTTCAGTGCTAACACAAACTAAACTAACTTGGCGAACAAGGTAAACACTGTACAGGCTTAAAAATAGCATGCTGTGATGTCAGTGTATGTGTTTCACCATGCTAGCTTTAGCTTTTAGCTCAGATCACTGTTGCGCCCCTGTACAGCCTCATAAAGCTGCATGCATGGCTGCTGCACTTCATTTTATTACACAGTCAGATGCGCCTTTAGGGTTTTCATGTTCATAGAGGTAGAACATGCTGCTAACCACCTTTTAATTCTGTACTATCGACTGCGTAGTGGTTGATCTGAACTGTTAAAATGCTAATTATGTTCTGTCTGGACAGGAGTCAAACTTCAAAGAACTCCCTTCAAACTCTTGAACAAAAAAGCTGGATTTACTTCAGTGGAACACCCAGGGAAAAGCTCCATGGTGTAAAGTGACTTCAAACTTGAAGTAGGATTTGCTATTTGAAGTGCATCCTTTCAAAAATGAGGAAAAGATAAGAGTATTGCATGCTGGTTCGTGCAGCTTTTTTGGTTCATATGAGGGCCAGAGCTAAATAAGAAAGCAGCTCCCATTAAGCACTGATATTTTCCTCTATCCTCCATAGGATATAGTTAAGTAAGACAGCAACAGCTCCTGCACAATTGTAACCATTGTAAAGAAACCGCCACATATTCAGTTTTTAGAAACAATGTACCACCAGGCAGGATTTGTACTGTCGATTCAGAGTGAAGACAGTGATAAATGACTTTGCAAAGGCTTTTGTTCTGCTAAAACATAGACCTCCAGTCAAAAAACAAAAAACAAAAAACAAAAAAAAACGCCTCCTTCCCCTTATTAGGCGGCATCTCACGACGCTATAGACGTGTCCCTCCACCCATCAGAATATGGGGCCCATCAATCCGTCAGGAGGAGAGAGGGGAGCCTTTACATTCCTGCAGTTCTCGGCAGCCCTTCCTCATGACCCAGTGACCCGCTGCATTCATGTCTCTCATTGTGACATATTATAGGGTAGTTTCACACTGGTGAGGTACACAGATTAAACAATTATGACTTCTTTTCAATCCAGTTAAGATGGAGGTTATTAAATATCGAGATCGCTGTATCAAGTGAAGGCACAGAAGGATTTCCCATTTGTTGTGGTCATTAATTTTTCCGAAAAAGTGAGATTTTAAGACAAAGGACTGCTGCACAAAACATGCAGCCTTTAAGCTTGCTGTTTTCTTTTTTACTAAACAGCTAAAGTGAGCTTGGATCTATGTAACTGGCTGATTTCTAAGGCCAGGACTTGCTGCTAGCGTGTTGCTAGCACTAGCTAGTCGTCCAAAACCAAGAACAGTTAGCCTTCAGTGTGATTGTGCAGTTCATTGAGATATTTCTGACCACATTCCTAACGATATGAATGTTTTTTGTGATATTGTGAGGTAAGTATGAAGTGTTTGGAAAATACTGAACCTAACAAGACATGAAAAGACGCTGCGAAACTGAAATAAAAAGCTTTTAGGGAATAATTTGATAGGTTTTGTTTAATTTTGTTGCCAATTTGTATCGTCTGCAAAGGTGTCAACTGCAAACCTTCTCAGCTACAGGTGATGAGGGTTTAATGAGATGGTATAGATTTTTGATAAATCAAACACTGATGATTTTTGGTTGTTTCTGATTACACGTCAAAAGCATCTGCTGTATACTTAACATCCTAAAGCCCAATGCACGCATGCACAGACATTCACACACACTCGCACTCAGTCACAGCATCACTGCTCGATGAAGCACAAAACCCCAGTGGGATGTTGGCTAGGCTTTCCTGCTCCCCCTATTCAATGTGACCACGTCCTTGACAGACGGAAACAAAAGCTCCACGGCACAGTGTCAACATCAGATGGAGCAAATCCAAATTTGGCAACATTTAGAGGCGACGTACAGTCAGACGTTGACCCAGGGTTTCCAGTTATTCAGCATTTGTTTGGATTATGCTCTCATTAATATAATTAAATGTCTTTTTAAAGGTTTGTCCTTGTCATTAGTGTTGGCCTTGAAATGCTGGTCTTTGTTGAGGAGAATGGAGTTTGTTTAAGATTTCTGCTGGGGGACAGACATGTTGGAGGGACATATGGATGGTTTGCAGCATTAAAAAGCATGACGAGCTGGGAGTGAGTTTGCATGACCTCTTTCTGACAAGCTGCTGTGTCAAGGCACCGTGACTGTGTAATCTTCCCTGTGGATTAAAACAATGAAGATTAGATTTTTTTTCCCCCTGCTCTATCTCTGCTTTCACCCATTTTCTCCCTCTTGATTTGTCACTGTGCTGAGCTGGTGTTTGTTTTCTGTGAATCTTCCCTTGACCTTGGTGTTTGTGGGTCGAGCGTGGCCGGTATCAGGACACATGGCCCGAAGCTGGCCCAAAGCTGGCCTCACCTGCCATTTTCTGCCTGCCGGAGCAGATGGCGTTTGTCTGTGAACCCTTCCACACCTTTGAGGACAGGGAGGGACAAGGACTTTGGGAGGCTGGCAGGGGGCCCCCGCTCAGAACGACTGGGAGATGGGGAGGTGTGGAAGGGGGGGAGGCAGGGGACTCAGCTGGAGATCCACGGGATTTAGGACAGGTTGCACGGAGCAGGCAGCCGCAGCTGCAGCCCAAGCCGAAAGGACATTAGCGGCGACATCTGCTGATCAATAAGTTATTTGTCATGTTCATAGAGCAGCGGCACTTAGAATGCTGCAGAGATAGAAAGTGGAGGTCAGATCAGATGTGCGTTTAGCGAAGGGATTATAGGTAATAGTACTTTCTTTGTGTAAGTGAATTAGCCTGTGGGCAAAATTGAAAATTGACCAGTTTTGTCCTGTAACTACTCAGCATTTATTCCCATTTGCCCTTGTTTGTTCAAGCACTGTTGGTTTGGAGATTTGGCAAAAACGGATTTAATTTGCTATTCTTTCTGATTGGAGATTTATTTTTAAATGTCTGTCCTTCACTAATATTCTTCCCTCTCTGTCATTTTGTTTAGCTTAATCCAAATTTTCCTAATTGATTTAGCTATTAAGATTACAGAGCCACTAATCATCTGAGGTGATAAAAGGCAACCAGTGCTTTAATTGAGGTTTAAGACTTTAAAAATGTTTCAGAATCCGCTTTGAGAGACTTTGATTGAAATGTCAGTCAACGAAGGGACTCTAATCGGAGAAAATGTCCTTGCAGTCCAATGAGGATGTCAAGGTTTAGGAAACAGAAAAAAAAAAGTGCAAGTGTACACACACAGGAGCACAGAACAGCAGGAGCACAAAGCTAGGAAAAACAGCTTTGCAAATCTGGACCTTGCTGATGTTTCTACAAGGCGTATCTGGCCTCAAAGACGCCTGTGTGCTGCCGGCGGTCTGCGCAAGATGAAAGGCTGTAATCCGGCTGAAGTATGTGGCAAAGCCTGTTCCGTCGATGAAGAGGTGGAAAGAGTTCAGCCTCCCGCAAACGTCCAATGCCCCAAGGATCTGCCGTCTTGCTTGAGCGAGAGCCGCGCATTTTACAACTTTAATTGGATAAGTTGACCGGTCTAATGCAATAATTTGATCATGCCAGGCTAAGAAGAGATCTAATGCACTCTCAAAGTGTATTTGTGTGCCCTCTGAAGTGAATGACTGAGCCTAATCCGTCCATTAGAGGTCACTTTGTGGGCCCAGGAGTCCAGAATCCAGAATATTTCAGCGGAGAATAAATCAGATCATGAAACATTCATTGAAACCTTTAGACACTCGTGGAATTTGGTAAACAGACCTATTGAAAAAACAATATATGAGCCTAAAATAGGCATTAATTGCACCAAAAGTGCACCACTTTCATGTGTGCCTTTTTGTAATTAGCAAAAAAC